>PVIJ01019606.1:0-23095 GCA_004024925.1 Scalopus aquaticus
CAATACCACTTTTGGGAATTTACCCAAAGGACACAAAAACACTAATCCGAAAGGATACATGCACCCGTATGTTCATTGCGGCACTATTCACAATAGCAAAGGTATGGAAGCAACCCAGATGTCCAAAAATAGATGATTGGATCCAGAAGATGTGGTACATATACACAATGGAGTACTATTCAGCATGGAAAGAAGATAACCACATGCAATTTGCAGCGACATGGATGGAATTAGAGGGAATCATACTCAGTGAAATAAGCCAGAAAGAAAAAGAAAAATATCGAATGGTTTCACTTATAACAGGACTATAGGGAGGCCGGGTGGGAGAGAGACATTCAGTGGTGGGGGAGGGGGGAGGGGAGGATAAGGGCACAAAATGGAAGAGAGGAGAATACAGATGGATCACAGGTGAATTGGTGGTGGGCTGCCCAAGGGGAATACAAAATGTAAAAGACATAAATAACAATTAAAAAAAAAAAAAAGAAAAAGAACAAGGGCCTCCATGGTGGCACAATGGGTTAAGCGCAGCACTTATGAAGCTATCCAGAGCCACTGCAACATGAGTTCGATCCCTGGCCAGGGAGCTAACCCACATGGTGTGCAGACCTCTCCTATCTCCCCCACTGCTCCCCTTGTAACAGGGTGGTCCCCAGGAAAAAGGGCATGTTCCAGGTTCCCTGCCCCACCTAAAGGGAGGGTGGAGCTGAGCATGAGAGATAAGAAGCTGGAGAAGAAGAGAGAGGAGAGGAGAAGGAAAGAAGCAGGATGGAAAGTCCGAAGAGGCACAAGGAGCAGAGAGCCATGTGAAGAAGCTACACTGGCCTGGACTGTTTGAAATAGATGTAGGTGAGAGACCTGTGGGGAGGTGACAATGGCAACGTTGATCTTGATTTTGATTTTGTTCTTTTCCTCCCAGAATTGTCTGGCTGTTTTTGACCCTTTTCTATGGGTCCCTGCGGAAAGGCGCTTTAGACTTGTGGCAGTCTTTCGGGCCTTGCTTTGGGTCAATCCCATTTGGGTGGACTTTTGCCCACAAGGTGATGGGTAACTTTGGGTGCTTAATTCAGAAACTATATTCTTTGTCTTTGCTGTATTTTACAGTAATTATTTAAGTTTCTTTTCACTAAAGGTCTTATATGCTTTGTTTTAATGTGGCGAATGACAGAACCTATTTAGAAAGGGCAGGTTTGGGGTTTCTGGGGTGCCCCTCTCCCTGCCTTGTAACACCCTCAGCAGTTTATTTCAGTGGATATGCCTGTTCTGCTCCCGACTCTGTTTCTGGTGATTCCTCTCGCCAACCCCCTGCACCTTTGGCCTACACCCCATTTGTTGTGTGCATAAATAAATGTCTTTAAAAGAAAAAGAACGAAGTATATATGAGTACATGTACAGATCTAATTGACTTTAATTGAAAAATTCTTAAATCAGACAGCATCCCCCCCTAACCCTCTCGGTTGTGGAAGGATGCTCTAACAGAGGGGTTGGACAAAATGGGAGGTTTTATAGTCAGAAAATGGGTAGGACAAGGTTATTAGCAAAAGAAAAGAAAGATTTTTCAAGCAAAGCCACCTTCCCTTCTGGGAAGCATGGGGGTCTTATGCAGATGATCTCACTGGTACATACCAAGAAATTCCAGATTGATTGGTTTAAAATTCCATTTTTGGGAGCAGTTGGAACAACAAGTTAGTTCTTAAGTCTTGCTAGGACTTGGCATAAAGACTGCATTTTTTACTTGTTGTTTCTTTTTCATAACAATTTGTCAGATTGTTTGGGGTTAGAGTTATTGCAAAGATTTCATCCACATCCCTGATGTCTAGCCTGGGGAGGCTACAACAGCTAGCTACTGGAAAACCTGGGGCTGCCTGGAAGCCATCCCCCTCCAAAGCACCCTCAGGAGGACAGGACTTCTTATGTAGCAGTTCAGCATTCAGGGGTTGGGAACATAGGCCCATCTCTCAATGGAGGAGTATCAAGCCACATGATAAGGAGCCCTTGTGGATGAGCTTTACAGTGATATAACCATCTTTAGAAAGTGCCACCTGCCACAGCAGCAGCCCACAAACTCCATAGACACCTCAGACAGTCATCACTAGCAGTACACTCCATTCAGTGATCTACATTAGCTCCCACATCTTCCTTCCTATCTCTGCCCCACCACCACAGCATAATGCCCTCTTTAACTTCATTGTCCTTCATGCACAGGCATGTACTAGAGGCCCACAAACTTGCTCTTAAGGCCAATCTCTCAGATATCTTCCCTAGAGTTTTGAGGGTGAGGAAGGACCTCATCAGGCTTGAGAAGTGGATATTACACATCACCTAGGCTAGAGGTCCTAGAGAAATGTCTTTATGCACTTGGGACAACTTGACAGACTCCTGAATGCAGCTTAATGTGTGTGTGTCAGGAAAGGGAGAGGCAAGGCTGGTAGGAAATCATCCCTACCGCCTGGGGTCTTCTAGCTGGCAAAAAATCAAATGAGTATCAGACAGATTGACAAGAGAAAAAAAAGTCAAGAAGAAATTTAATAACATGTATATCTCCTGAATTCATCAGAGAGACGCAGTATGATAAGGAACTAGCCCACATGATTTTGGATGCCATCTTAAATGGCTTAGCTGAGGCAGGGGAGGTTGTGGAGGGGGGCTGGGGGAAGCAGGTAAGAAAGGGGAGGTCAGTTAGGGAATTTACCAAGGAAAGCACAGTAGACAAAGCTATGCAGATTAACATCTGGCCTTCTCCAGTGAAAAGAGATAAGGAGATTATATTAATATTTTCCTGCTACACAGAAAGTTTATGTATAAATATCTTTTCAAAGGCAACCTCCACCCTACCTTCGGAGCCCCTCTGATGAAATAAGCCTCTTGCCAAAAAGACATATTTGAGGGTAGAAAATTTTTACTCTCCTACAATGCCAACATGACAAGATGATGTTCTTTCCTCAATTTCTGCCTCAAACAGCTCCTCAATGACAGTGTTCTCCCAATCAGGGCTATGTTAGGAACTGGAGGCACAAAGATAAAGAAGGAACTCACTCTGGCAAGATGTGTCTCTCAGCTTTTTGGAGAATGATCCAGAGGACATAAGGAATATTAAAGGATGTTAAGCCAAGAATCAGGTTTGCACTTTAGAAATGTCATCACTATGTTAAAGAAAAGCCATCCTTGCCCCCTACTGCCAGGAACAACGAGTATTGTGGCACAAGAGGTAGTGGCACTACCTATGCAAAATCTCTTGACAAGTTATTAGTCCCAAGGGGGATTTCTCTGCTTATTCTCTGGTACAAAACCTCTTTGAGGATCTTCAAGACCGAGTTTGTCTATGTACACACCAGGAAGAACACACCAAAGGAAACCTGGTACAATGGAGCTTGTCTCCTTCCTCCATTCAGAAGACAGAGAATTAGGAGTTGGAGTAGCCAAATCCCTGTCTGCTAGAGAATTTAATACAAATCCTCAATTAATCTTCACCATCCCGGGCCTCCCTGGTGGCGCAGCGGTTGAGCTCTACGTTGTGGAGCTGTCCAAAGCAAGCGATGCGAGTTCAAAGCCCAGCTGGGGAGAATCTCACATGGTGCGGCAGACCTCTCCTGCCTCGCCCGCTGCTTCCCTCAGCAGTGTATTTCTGATCTGCCTGTTCTGCTCCCCACTCTGTCTCTGGTGAACCCTCTCGCCACCCCACGCCTCTGGCCTGTACCCCAGCTTGTATGTATAAATAAACATCAAAAAATTTTTTTTCACCATCCCAACAAATATAGGCTAATTTGATTCCCTAAAGATGAAAACTAGACATGGTAACATCCTTATAAAATACATTAGGAATGGCTCTGATTTATCAACAACAACAAAAAAAGCCAGGGATGTTTTCAGCAATGAAATGCTATGAAAAGTCAACGGTGCTAAAGTATTTTCGCAGTAACCTTTCTTAGAATGTAGAGCAGCAGCGACAATTCCTGGTAGGACTGTCTTTTCCTGCACCATAACGAATAGTGGACCAGAAAACTGTATACCTGATTGATTTGGGAAATCAAAGTAATAAAACTGCCAGCCACACTGTGGACAAGTGATTAGAAAAAGGCTGGCTGAAAATTTAAACACTCTTTTTACTCATTAATCTCCAACTGCTAAAGACAAACAAAAAGCAAGATTAACATGATTGTAAACTAAGCACTTGCGTCCTGTGGCTACCGTGTTGGCCTGCTGAGAGGGAATGAGTTGATCAAAGCCTTGAGTCCACGGAGAATGTGAGATTAGTGCTGCTTCGGAGAGCTCACAGCCAGGATCCATTACCCAGCCTGTTTCAGGAACAGGTGAATACCGTAATTAATCTTGACTTCAATTTGGAGGGAAGCAGGGAACCTACCTGCCCTGTCCACTGATTTTACATGTTAATCCCCTATGCTCTGGGGAAAAGTTTTTAAATTGGCATAAAGACTTTTACGCCCTTTCAAATGTGTAGAGAAGAAACAGTTGGGAGTGGTTGCTGAGTTCTCTGACTTCAGGCAGTTAACACACTTCCTAGGAAAGCTGCTGATCACTAACTCAAGTGGTTGGACACATCTAAGCACACAGAGCAAAAGTTCTTCCAAAGAAGCTGGTGGGTTTTTTTAATACAAGAAATACTTGGAGATACAGGGAGCCTTACCCCTTAAACATAAACCATGAAAACCCAGGTACTGGGAATTAGAGTTTTGCTTAGAGGCGAACTCATCTAATCCTTGGGATCTTGAATTGTTTTAAAAGAATGTCCAGACTTTACGTATTACTCTAGATACTGAAAAATGAATAGGCACCTGCCTTGACTTTCCTCTGTACCAAATTGATATTTTAAGCAATAAAATGTACAAATAAGACAACTATATGGACAATAGAAATTTCACATTCGAAACACTGAGAATTTGTGCCAAAATGTAATGCTGTATAAACTGGGTTGCAAAATAAAAAACCACAGAAGCAATCCTTCTGAGAGGAGACAAGTTATGAGTGTTAGCACAAGATGCTAGAGGGTGCCCTCTGATACCCCTAATATGGGAGTGTTAAAGGTCAATTTGTTGAAGGGTGTTGAAAGAAAAGCAGGTCCTTTCTCTTGGACACCCTTTGCAACAAGCTAAGGCACCAATGAGGTACAAACTGGCTGTCCAAGCATAAAACCTTAAAAAGTAAGACCCTTTTCCCAGAGACCCTAACACATTGATAGAGAAGTGGCTTCACTATTACAACCTCTCCCATTCAACTTACTCCTCCCACACAGTTCTTTAAAAGAATAGTACTACATTTCTGAAATATCATTATTGCTAGCTTTTTTCCTTTTTATGTCATCTGAATCTGATTCACACTATTAAAAAATTTGGTAGGGGACCTGGTAGTTTGGGCTACTATAACATGATACCATTGGTTTAAACCAATGAAATTTGAACCACAGAAATTTATTTCTAACAATTCTGGAGACTTCAAAGTCCAAGAGCAGGGTGCCAGCAGATTCGTGCATATATAAGTCCCTCTTCCAAGTTTGCAAGTGACAGTCTTTTCATTATATCCCCATAAGATGGAGATCAAAGAAAGAAGAAAGCCTCTTCTTATGAGAACACTAATCCCATCATGAGGACTGAAGACCTAATCACCTCTCAAAGGTTGTACCTCCAGAAACTGTCAAACTGGGGATTAGGGGTTCCACATACAAATTTGGAGGGTAAACACAAACATGCAGTCTATAAGAGGACCCATGTCAATTTCTGACTACATCCAACTTCTATTTGTTCAAGATCAAGTGAATAAGACTGGACCCACTGACAGCAAATTGAACCATATATCTTATTTTGTCATTCAAAATATATAAAGTCAGGGCCTCCTTGGTGGCGCAAGGGGTTAAGTCTCAGCCTATGAAGCAATTGCAGTCACTGCAGCATTAAGTTCGATCCCAGGCCAGGGAGATTCCCACATGGTGCAGCAGACCTCTCCTGCTTTGCTTGCTGCTCCCCTCAGCAGTATGTTTCAGTAATCGGCCTGTTCTGCTCCCCACTCTGTCTCTGGTGAATCCTCTCACCCCCCCACACCTCTGTCCTGCACCCCAGCTCTTGTATGCATAAATAAATAAATCTTTTAAAAAAAGTGTGTAGAGTCCCTGAGTGATCAAATAAAACCTTCAGTGTGTATAGAAAATACGAGGATTGTTATGAAGTGACACCACAGGGAAGCAATGAGAAAAACCCAGAAATTAGAATATTCTAGGGCAAAATTAGCTTGGTCTCACCAAGTCAATGTCATAGGAAAAATAAAAAGCTGGGGGAGGGAGGGCTGTCAGTGGTGGGAAAGAGCTAGAGTTAAGAAGCGACAGGAGAGTTGTCTGTTCTAGAGTAAAATATGCTTCAGACATGCAATGACCAAATGTAATCACAGTTCTTGCTTGGATCTTAATATGAACAAACTTGATGCAAAAAACATTTTGGGTACAAGTGGAGAAAATTTGGATGTTGATATTATTGTGGTTATGCAGGGAAGTATCCTTATTTAGATATGCATATTGAAATACTTAGGCGTGAAATGTCATGCTAGCAACAAGAAAATAAATGCGACACATGATAAAGTGCAAAAATAATCTCTAAATCTAGGTGAAAGGTATTTGGTATTTATTACTCTATTTTACTTTTCTATACATTTATAATTTTCTTAAGCATACAATATTTTTAAAATTTAGCATTTGTGAAGATTTGAGGAAATAGATCATTCCACACATATTGTTCATTGGAGTGCAAACTGGTATAACCTTCTTAGAGTACAATTTGAAATATATAAATTTATTTTAAAATACACATGCCCTTTGATGTGGTAATTCCATCATTAAGAATCTATTGAGGGGCCTCCCTGGTGGCACAAGGGTTAAGTACCAGCACTATGAAGCTATCCGTAGCCACTGCAGCACGAGTTCCATCCCCAGCCAGGGAGATTCCCACATGGCACGGCAGACCTCTCCTGCCTGGCCCGCTGCTCCCCTCAGCAGTGTACTTCAGTAGATCTGCCTGTTCTGCTCCCCACTCTGTATCTGGTGAATCCTCTCACCACCCCCACCCTGCTGACCTACACCCTAGTTCTTGTTTGCATGAATAAATAAAAATAAATCTTAAAAAAAAAGAATCTGTTCAATGACTAGTGATACAAGTATAATGAATGCACATATTGGATGTTTATTATGGCATTGTTTGTAATATAAACACACTTAATAGGAAAAAGGCTCAATGTATTTAACAATGTATTATCTATGACAAAGAATGCCACATTACTTTTTAAATGGACAAAGTATGTATACATTTACTACATTGTTTTGCTATGGCTGCCATAAGGTACTGTACCACAGACTGGGCAGGTGGGCTTAAACAATAGAAATTAATTTTCTCACAAACTAGAGGCAAGAAGTCTGAGATAGGGGGCCAAGCAGGATGGCTTCTTCTGAGGTCTCTCTCCTTGGCTTGTAGATGGTCATCTTCTCTTTTTGCCTTCTCATAGTGTGCTCTCTGTACTCATCTGTGCCCAAATTTCCTCTTCTTATAAGAACACTGGTCATATTGGAGTAGGGCCCATAATAATGACCTCATTTAAACTTAACTATTACACTAAAGTTCCTATTTCCAATTAGAGTCACATTCTGAGGTTCCGGGAGTTAGGACTTCAATATATAAAATCTTGGAGGGCACAATTCAGTGCAAAATATTTATTGACATGGAAAGATACTCATGACTTTGAGGTTAAAAAATTTAAGGATCAGAACAATATGATCCTGCTTTTCAAAAAATTAAGAAAAAAAAACAGTTAAAACAAAACTCTAGCACACTTTACATGTGGTTTAGGGCACATGTAAACATTCCAGGAGAATAGATATCCAGCTGTTAGTAATGGTTCCTCTTGTAAATAGAACTAGAGCTAGGGATGGACGGGAGGGACAGACTACCACTTATCTTTTAAGAATACAAGTTACTTTTGTGATTTAAAATGTTTTACTTTTAAAAATACAACTACAATGTAGGCCTCCCCCCACCAAAGGAACATTCTTCCTTGAAAGTGTCCTTATTGAAATGGGGGTGGAGCATTCAACCCCAGGTAGATTAAGAAAGAAAATGTGAAGAAAAGGGATTAAAATGGAATCAAACTACAAATAAAGGAAAAGGGAATTTAAAAGAATTGTTATGATATAGCTTTTGATAACTAGATAAATGGAAATGTAAAGCTATCTTGATAGCTTTAGATTGCACTGAACTACCTGCTATACCTCCCCTAATACTGGGCATTATCTCAAGTATGGGGCGGAGGGTGGTGGAGAGACCCCAGATGGCAAAGTTTGTCTTTGCCCGCTCAGAAGAATGACTAGTTTACAATCAAAAGTCAAGTTTTACAAAATTATTTCTTATATGTCTGAGATGTTTGGACTGTGATTCATGTTCGCTGTATATACTCTTCTCACTTAATTCTTACAATCCTCCTATCTTCATTTTACCGTTGAGGAAAAGGCTTTTTAAGGTTAATTTTCCTGAGGTCATAAGACCAGTAAGTAGCAAAACTAGAAGCCTAAGCTTCTCTCTATGCCACCTGGAATAGGGTTTGCTTTCCCCCTAACACCTGCACCCACTCACTACTCAAAAGTCTTGCTAATTTAGGCAGCATCCCCTCTTAAAGGAGACCACGATTGAGTAGTCCTCCAATTTTAGGTGGCCCTCTTTAGCCCTCCTGACCCCATCTGTATTACAAACCATACTGTATTTTTAGCGATTTCTATATATGTTTGTTGTCCTCAACTACATTGTGAATGCTTGAGGGCAGGAATTAAGTATCTCCAGGGTATCATAGTTCTACCACAGAAGATTATCATTAAGATTGTTTCCTTACTAAACTCTGAATTTCATAAGATTAAAGAATGCATCTGGTTTGGGCCTCCCTTTTGGCCTAGGGGTTGTCTCAGTGCTATGGCCTGAGTTCTGAGTTCAACCCCTGGCCAGGGAGCTAACCCATACCTGGGACAGGAGACCTCTCCTATCTCCCCTGCTGCTCCCCTTAGCAGGGCATTTCAGTAAATCCATCTGTTCTGCTCCCCACTCTCTCTCTCTCTGATGAATCCTCTCATTACCTCCTCCCCCTGCTCCTCTGGCCTACACCTCAGTTCTTCCATGCCAAAATAAATAAATAAATCTTAAAAGAAAATGTTGAAACACTTTAAAAATATATCTGGTTTATGAGCCTAATACAGTGCCTGACTCAGATTAGGTTTTCAATAAATATTTTAAATGCATGAATGAGTACTTCTATAACGAATTATTAATGATAATGAATCTTCCCTATTTACCATGACTCCAAGTCACATTCCAAGAAAAAGCAGTTTATCATCCTTTTTTCCTTGTAATGATTTTGTATTTGAAATTAATCCTACCCTTTAACATTTTTAAATTCGTCATCATTTTCGCATTTTCTGCTTCACATTCATAGGATCTGCAATATTTGAAAGCTTGAGATTTTCATTCAGCCTTGAACTTATCCTATTGCAAACCGCTAGTGATCCCTCCCTTTCCATCTCTCTCACTTAACTGCCAGAACATCCTGAATCAGTGGCTGGTATTTAAGAGATGAGTGAACAGTTATCCTCCAATTTACAAGCTTGCTTTCGCCTGAAAATCCGTAAATCATACGGTCCTGGGTGTGACTCTCTCACAATCTCCTCAACCAGTGAATGGATCACTTTACATTTGACTACGACTAATTAAAGATGTGGGCCAACGGAAGAGTCAATATACTTTTTGTCAGGCAAGGCTTGGATATTTTTTTAATAGATATGCTACAGGCCCTCATTAAAGAGCCAAGAGCAACATTTCAAATTACCTCCCAAGGGGTCTGCCTAGCTTACTGACAAAGAAAAGCCAACGCTCCGTCGCACCAGCGCCAGCAGCAAGAGCAGCGCTCCTGTGGGCGGGGTCACGCGGGCACCTCCCCGGCCCAAAGGCGGGGCGAGGATCGGGGGCGGGTCCAGGTTTTCAAGGGCGGAGCCACGGAGAGCGAGGGGCAGGCTGGGAAGCGGCGCCATATTGGCGTCGGCCGCACTGTATTGTCATAAATAGAGCCGGTTTTGTAGTGTTTCCACTATTCGGTTGGATGCCTTGGTCGTACGAAGTGAGGAAGTGAGCGAGCAAGAGAGCTACAAACGACTGGAGGAAAGTGGACACGGGGAAAAGGGAAGAGCAAGGACAAGACTCCACAGCGAGAGACACTCGCCGGAGGGGGAGACGCAGGAAGCGATGAAAGAGATGTCTGCGTAAGTGTTGGGGGGCGGCAGTTGAGGGCGAAGCAGAGAGTGGTGGGCTGGGGTGCTGGTGGGCCCAGGACCCGGTTTCAGTTCCCTGCCCGGAGTTCGCCCGGGGATCGCTTTTCCCGCTCCCGGTCGGTGGACAAGGGCACCTCCCCTGCACCAGGCGACTCACCTAGATACCCCTGCACAGACTCGCATACTCCTGGAGCCGTGCTCTACCCCCAGTCGTCCGGCCTCCGAGGGCGCCCGCAAACAAGGATGTGGAGGAGGAGAGGCGCGTGTGTCCATGGGGAGAAATTGTCAGTCACTTTCCTGCCGCCAGCACTGTCTGAGCCCGTCTTGGCTCCTGTCTGCATTGGCGCAAATACCATCCCCCTACCTCCCCCTCCTCCCTTCCCGACCGATTGTCTCCAGGTCTTCAGGACGAATGACCTATCCAGTCCTGTAGTATTTTCGGTCCCCACCCCTACCCCGGGGCCTCCCCGCTTAACCTACTGTGTATCTACCGGACTATACCTCCTGCTCACACTTTGATAAGTCAGAAGCCGTTTCCCTGCTTGGCAAGATTTTGTTTAGCTTTTTACATTTGGGGTTATTAGGAAATAATTTAAACATACAGAAATGACGAGAATATCGTAAGCATCATTTGTGTAGCCACCCTCCATCTCTCCTAAAGCATAGCATTTTGTGTGTGAGTGTGTGGTTATGTGTATATTTTTAAAAGAAATCAAGCATTCCAAATACATGTGCAAGATTCTCCCACCTCCTCTGGTTCCATTCTCCTCCCTCCCCAGAGTTCCTCACAGTCCTGAATTAGATGTTTGTTGTTGCTGCATTTTTAAAATGTTACTACTACATATGTGTTCATAATAACTGACATTGTTTTACTTGTTTTTAAACTTTGTACAATTTGTGTCACACTTGTTATCCTGCAGCTCCCTTCTTTAATGCAACATAGTAACTTTGAGCTTTTGTCCATGTTAATATTTACAGTTTTAATTCATATTAGTTACCATATTGTCTTCCATTGTAGGGTTACACCCTAATTTAGGCCTTTTCCTGTTAGTGACTATTTTAGGTTGTTACAGTTTTCTAGGTTACTGTGACGGTGAACTTTCTTGTAGGTCTCTCCTTGTACACTTGAACTAGGATTTCGCAAAAGTGTTTACTGTAAGTGGAATTAATGGATTGAGGGGAAATTGGGGTTCTGTTGTTTGCTTTCCCTTGCCTGTCCCCCACCCCTTGTGAGGTGAGGGAGTTCAGAACCATAGATTAGGAATTTTAGTACTAGTGGGGACCTTTTTCAGAATGCAGATAAAAAAATAGACATGAGGGGATATCATCGTGTGAGAATTTAAGTTGTTATAGCACGGGAATGGAGTAGTGGGGAAATCTTGGGTTTTGGAGTTCAGATTCCTGCTTTTCCTCTATCTCTTTGAATCTCAGTACTTAATTATAAAATGGTACTTACTCATTTCCTACCTCTCAGTTTTCTTGAGATTAATTCAGTGTTTATATATAATCAGTTTGTGTCATCCAGCTATAAACACACAAACAGTAAACACCAAAACACCTCTCTAAGCCCTCTTTGCAGAAAATAAATAAATCCTTTAAAAAGTTACAACTTGAAATAATTAAAATTTTGTTTTACAGAAAAATAAATATTATTGATATTTCCCTTCAGTTTCTTTGGGTCATTGAGTCATTTTGGAAGCTTGTACATAGGCTATTACATATAGTTTGATTCTTCCTCTCTACCTAACAATATCTTTAAAGAGGATACCTTACTTTATGAATTTAGTAGTGATAAACTAACGTTTTGAGACTGGTTAAAGTTAAAAAAACAGTTCTATATTTTTGTGTGTTAATTTTTAGAGGGCTAATTTATTTTGAGACTACATTTCTTACTGTTGGTGTTTGATGATCTTTCAAGGATGGGTGGTGAAGGAAGGGTTAGTTGGTAGTTGTATGTTTGTTTTTACTTTCCTTTCTTAGCAAAATAAGTTGTTCCAATTCATGTTGGCCCCAAATTTTATGTTTTGAAATTTGGTCTGTGTAAATCCAAAGTCTCAGAAATTTTGCCTTGCTTTATTTAGGTCTTATAATTTCCTATGACTGGGATCTTTTGGAGGATTCTTTATATTGCAACCTATGAAAGGTTGCCTGTTAGTATAAAGAATGTGATGAGTTTTCAGTATGAAAATGATCTGGGTAACCAGTTTAAATGAAAATAATTAACATCACAAAATGCTAGGGCCATAAACTGACTTTAATGAAGGTTTCTCAAGGACAAATCTAGTTGTGATTTCATTTTGTAAAGCAGAATACTCCATAAGGACCTTCTAGTGGAGTGCTTTTTGTTTCTTTCCTAAAGGGGAAAAAAAGCATTGTTTTTTTTCTTAGTGCTTTCTTTCAAGTGACTGACTGCTTTTTAAAGATTCAAATCTGGATGGTACTTGACTTAAGTCTTCTGGGTATAGTGGAGGTGGCCTTGGCCCTGCTCCCATTCAGGCTCTTTGCATTTGAGCTGAGTGGTGTTGGCATAGTTGTCTTGATGCCAACACATGCTGCTTTTGGCTTGAAAAGACATGTTAACCATCAAAACTGGAGGCAGTATGAATAGTCCTTCATCAAAATAAACACAAAAATACTTTTTTTCCCCCTTAAAAAAAGGTCCCCACTCTGACAGTTAGTACTAAGTAAGCCCTTAAATTAGCAAAATTAATATGAATGGATGGATTCTGTGTATCAGTGTGATATGATACTTAAAATTTTCTTCTATTTCACCTTTTAAATAGAAACACCATGCTGGACAGCCAGCGCCAACAAAAGCATTATGGGATCACCTCTCCAATTAGCTTGGCGTGTCCTAAAGAAATTGATCATATTTACACACAAAAGTTAATTGATGCCATGAAACCATTTGGAGTGTTTGAAGATGAGGAAGAATTGAACCACAGGTAATGTCATTTGAAAATGTGAACCATTTTATAGTACATTATTTAAACATTAATTCTACAAATATATTGTACCTTCAATGTCCCTGCCCAGGGATACAAAAATGACAAAAAGAAAATTTGGGGCCATCCTAGATCTTAGCTTTTAGGTGGAGTTTAGGGGACGAGACTAACAGTCTAATAAGTAAAATAAATACAATGTCACATATGACAAATGCTGAGAAGAATAAACTGGGAGTAGAAGAAGTTATGGAGGAAGGCCTCATTGAGATGATGACATTTAAGGGAAAGTTTGAAGGTGAGGGACAGAGCTAAATCAAAGAGCATTCTAGGTTTGAAGGCTTGAAATGGGAGTATACCTGGTATATTTAAAAAATACATAGCAAGGTAGCCTGGGTGTCTGAAGCAAAATGAGCAAGCAGAGGAATATGGGCTTAAAAAAGTAAGGTAGGAACAAACTTAGGGAGCAAAGTCACTCAGGACCTTACAAGCTTTTTTTTTTTTTTAAGTTTTATTTATGTGTACAAGAACTGGGGTGTAGGCCAGAGGTGTGGGGTGATGAGAGGATTCACCAGAGACAGAGTGAGGAGCAGAGCAGGTAGATCTACTAAAATACATTGCTGAGGGGAGCAGCGGGTGAAGCAGGAGAGGTCTGTTGTGCCATGTGGGAAGCTCCCTGGCCAGAGATCGAACTCGTGCCGCAATGGCTGTGGATCGCTTCATAGTGCTACGATTTAACCCGTTGAGCCACCAGGGAGGCCCTTATAAGCTTTTATGAAAGTTTAGATTTTTACTCAGGGTTTTGGGCAGAAGATTGACATGATCTGCTCATGTTTTAGCACAGTCACTCTGGCTGCTATATTAGTAATACTCGGAAGAGGCGCAAAGGGCAGAAGTGGGGAGACTGATAAGGAGGTTATTATGTAATTCAGGAAGGAAATCATGATAATTGGAACTAGGGAGATGGAAGTGAAGGTGATAAGAACTAGTAGAATCTAGTTATATTGTTTAGTGACTGGAATGTACTAGAGAAGGGTGTCAAGGATGATGCCATGGTATTGGTCTTAGCACCTTCAAGGAGGGAATTCCATTATCTGGGGAGGTGAGGGAGGCACGAGTTTGAACAGATCAGGAATTCTGTTTTGCACGTGGTATCTTTGAGATCCCTAAACTACTTTCTCAAAATGAGGATCTGGCCATACCATTGTTTTGTTTGTTTTTATACCAAATTGCTTTTATTAAGTAATAGTATTTTATAAACATTAGCCAATAACTAATTTAGCCATTTTAATTAACCAAAGATCTATGACCTAATGAAAGAATGCTAATCTCTAGTATTATTACCACATTGAATTGATTTAATTCCATAGTAAGGCCAAGGAAGTTGACCTTATTGAAGGTAATTTTGATTTATTAGGCTTTTTGAATTTGAAGATAACTCAAAGATACTATAAAGATATTATCTTTACATTTATCATTTCTTTGGAACTCTTAGGGAACTAAGAATGCCAAGAGATGTGCCATGTATCAACAGATGTGATAGCATTAGCATGTGTATCATATGCTTTTACTCTAGCACCAGCACAAAGGTATAGCTTATATGTTTAATTACTTGGAGTTGTTTGTTTGTTTACTTTTCATCTAAGCCACTTTGTTTTTTATTATAGGCTGGTTGTTCTTGGTAAATTGAACAATTTAGTGAAAGAATGGATTTCTGATGTCAGTGAGAGTAAGGTAAGATGATAAACTACATTGAATTCATATTTTCATTGTTATGATCATTAGTCCTAGTCTAATAGTAACAAGATGCAAGAGTTGAGAATAATCTGAAATACATTAAAAATTGTCTCTCAGGTTTGATATTGAATTGTTCTAGACTGCTGAGACTTTTCTAGATGAGGATTTACCCCAGAGATAACCATTGTCAGTCTACAATATCCATAAAGGTCTTCGGTAATTCATGTATAGTGAACCAAAATTTAAATACCGAGATTTTACTTAAAAGGCCAAATTTCAGATTTCTAGTGAAATAGCAGGTCTGGTAACACTTGTGCCAAGCAAGAAGAAGTTTGAATGAATGGGGCTCCTGCCCTCTAGTGCCTCATGGCCTCCTGCCACACCCTGTTCTCTCTGCCACAGCTGTCATTTATCATTCAGTTTCTGTCTTTTATGTGCTATTTCCCTCAATTTTGTACCTACCTGGGCCCTGAAACACAGGTGTTGCAAATCCTAATTTATAG
Organism: Scalopus aquaticus; assembly: GCA_004024925.1. Classification (NCBI taxonomy): domain Eukaryota; kingdom Metazoa; phylum Chordata; class Mammalia; order Eulipotyphla; family Talpidae; genus Scalopus; species Scalopus aquaticus. Next base: position 15,477 of record PVIJ01019606.1, read on the forward strand.
CCATACAACTTTTTTTCCCCTCCAGTAGCATAATTATTTATCCTTTATAACTGATTATATTTTTCTTGCTTTCTTAAGAGTATTTTGAATATAGTTGATTTTCATTTGTTTGAAAGTCATCGCTATAGGTTGTACTAAAATGAGGTAGCACATCTCAACGGGGTGATTTGTTTGCTCTTTCATTAATTGGCCCAAACTATTGTATTTGTTTTTTATAGTTTCTCATCTCTCCCTTAATAGCTGTCAGCTGAAAGTTAATCTTTCACAGTAGTCAGTGTTGCTTGATTTAAATTCCCATTCTGTCCCTTTAATATCTGCATAGGTTTAGAAATTAAATACCTGTTAAAATGCTTTCTTTTACAACTTACTTCCTTCTGTATTCATGATACATATTTAAAACATGTTCTTTTAAACACCAGACTCTGAATAAGCTCATGAGGGGCTCTCCTAAAAGTGTCCTTGGGTTTAAATTATAGATGTTTATGCTGTTTATTTTTGCTACCAAAAAGCTATCTGACTCTTTTATGAGCTCTTAGCAGGATTATCAATAGTTGAGGTTTTCAGGTAAGTTGGAATTCTAAGTTGGTGAGATGCAAGCCAAGAGTTTAAAAAAAAAAATGGTTTTAACATCTTCCACTGCATGGATAAGGTGGTGATCATTTTTGGTGTCAATTATAATTTCAGTTCTTAAATTTCAATTTTTTTCATATTACAGTTGGGAAAAATATCTGAAGGATTTGTTAGTTCAAAGATCATTTCATGCACAGTAGGCTGTATAAACTTTAAATAGTCTAGAATCCCAAATCAAATCATTTTACTTGAATTCTATATTTTCTGGTGAAATTATTTTACTCTGATTCAGATATAACTTTCTTATAAGTCATGCAAGAATCATGCTTTTTCAGTACACAGAGGTAAACTAAAAATGTACTTAGACCAAAAGGTCCCAACTTCCTGTCTTTTGGATTTATGTTAGTTACCAGTACGTTTATTGACTCCTTTCTAGCTGTAAAATATTTGTGACACTCTTTAAAGCATTAATATCCATTAAACAGAGGAAGTAGGGCCTCCTTGGTGGCCTAGGGGTTAAGTCTCCACACTGTCACCACCTCGGCCTGAGTTCAATCCCTGAACAGGGCGCTAACCCACATAGCGCAGCAGACCTCTCCTGTCATCCACTGTTCCCCTTAGTAGTGTATTTCAGTAAATTCTCCTGTTCTACTCCCCGCTCAGTCTATGGTGAATCCTCTCACCGCCCCCATCCCAAATCCTCTGGCCTACTCCCCAGTTCTTCTACAAAATAAGTATTTAAAAAAATAAAAATAAAAAACAGGACGTAACAAACATGCTATCCCATTATACAGATACTTTTATCAAGGTAATCAGCAGATATTATTCTTTATAATTTGCACTAGATGTGGGGAAATAAGAGAAGTGGTGGACATAATTGTCATCTTAAAGAAATTTATAGTTGAAGAGTTAAGACTTATATACAGAAAAAAAAGGGTCAAAAATGTAGTTTAAAAGAGGTTAAAGATAAGAGTAGAGCCAGGTTGGCAGGGGGAGAAAGTCATAGAAGGGGATATAATCAGAGACTTCATGAAAAAGATAGAACTTTGAAGAGAGAAAATAGAAGTTTGAAGTAAACTTTGAGAAATAGATGATATTGAGATACCTAGAAAGGATGGTCAAGCACTCCAGGCAGGGACAGTGGCAAATGCAATGGAAAAGAGACAGATTATGTTAACAGTGTTGCTAGTTGAAACTTTAGAGGGAAAGATTGAGACAAGGCAAGGAAGATCCATAAGAACTTGTTGTGGCACTCTGAATAGTAGACCCAAGGATCCTATCTCAGTAGTTAGAGAATATGCGTTGGCTAGTTTTGAGCAGAAGAATTATAGAGGAATTGAAGGATATTAACCAATGAATTTTGTACACAATGGAATGAGAAAACAAAGACCTAAAGCAAGAAGGTAAGTTACAATACTTTTAAATAGCCTAGAATTAGAGCTAAATGGAAAGGATGCAAATTGTAAGGATATAAACTAAAAATTGGTAAGTCAGGAAGAAGAGTGGTAATTGTATGGGTGGAATGGAAAACAAGGAAAGAAAGATAGAAATGAGCTGGGCATGGTGGCACAAGTCTGTAGTCCCAGCTATACAGGAGGCTGAGGCAGGAGGATGGCTTGAGACCAGGAGTTCTGGGCTGTAGTGAGCTATGCTGATCAGGTATCTGCACTAAGTTCAGCATCAGTATGGTGAGAATGGGGATCACCAGGTTGCCTAAGGAGGGATAAACCAGTCCAGGTCAGAAATAGAGAAATGAGAAGGGATGCCTTGATCTGTATATTAGGAAGAATTTTTTTGCTTCTTTCAGGCATGGATATTAAATTGGATCAGAATGTATGAGTGAAAATACCTAATGGGAAGTTAGAATTGGCTCTAGAGAGAGGTGAAAAGTAGCATTATAATTCTGTACAATAAAAAAGATGTTAATAAAAGTTGTTAGGTTAACGTTTGTAAGGAGATCCTATCAAGAATCACACAATTTTCTTGAAAGAAACTTGCAGACCTAGAATCAAGAAATGATGTATATCTGTTAATGAAACTAAAGGGGAGCCTGAATTGATCGAGGATATGACACTGAAAACAGTGATAATGAACAAGCCATATGGGCGATAGGAGAGGGCAAGCAGCGTCAGATGATTAAAAAAAAAATGTTTTTCTTAAGATAGAGGTGTATGTATATGTAGTGGGAATGAATTTGTTTTTTTATTCCCTATGGAATACATTTTAATACTACATTTTAATATTACAACCAAAAGAGACCTAAAGTAATTTACAAATCTCAATTTAGCAAAGTTGGGAAATGTATTTATCAGTAGCACTTGGGTGAGTTTTATGCTAAATAACTTAAAGATTTAAAAGCCTTTGATTTAATTTTATTTTAGAATCTCCCCCCTTCTGTTGTGGCTACTGTTGGTGGTAAAATTTTCACATTTGGATCTTACAGACTTGGAGTACACACCAAAGGTAATTGCTTTTCTGTATTCTGATAAGAAGTTTTAATAACAAATTCTTACTTATTCATAATTAGAAAATACAGAAGAAAAAATTCCCAGTATCTCACTACTAAGCAACATATTTTGCTCTGTACATATATTGTATATACTTTTAACATAATACTGTTCTTGATAAGAAATTCTTTAATTTGCAGGGGCTGACATTGATGCACTCTGCGTAGCTCCAAGACACGTGGAGAGATCTGATTTTTTTCAGTCTTTTTTTGAAAAATTGAAACATCAGGATGGCATTAGAAACTTAAGAGTAAGTGTCCTCTGATATTTGATATGTTGGAACTTGTTAACAAATATTCTAAAAGCTAGGGCCTATGATTATTGAAATATTTCTTAGAAGTTACTATATCTTGGTTAAAATAATATGTAATGCTTAAGAATAGGACTTTATAGTTGTACAGACCTTAGTTTGAATTTAGAATCTACTACTTATTAGCTCTTAGATTTTGGTCATCTTTTCTCTTTTTGCCTCAGTTTCCTCATCTGTAAAATGAAAATGTGCTGATAATTTTTAAAAGTTTCTTTTTTGGAAACTGCTGGGATAATCTACAGAAACCATTTACTATTATAAGGTCATCTTTTGGTCATCTTTTCTCTGTGCCTCAGTTTCCTCATCTGTAAAATGAAAATGTGCTGATAATTTTTAACACTTTGTGGTCCACTCACGTATTAATACGTGTTTTTGTCACCAGTATCAGGTGGCCGCTCACGTCTTAATATGTGTTCATCTAGTCTCTGGTTTTTCACGCCACGGTGGATTTATTTGGAACTATTAGGAGCTATTTCTTTGATCATAAAATATATCCAGTAGTTCAGGAATTGTGTGTGTTTTATTGAATGCTTATACCATTCATGAGGCACAAAAAATGACCGGCCCCAAGGGCTGGTAAATTTAAAGGGCACTGGCACACAAAGTGTTAGAAGAGAACTGCTGGGATAATCTACAGAAACCACTTACTGTTATAATGTGTGATAAATGGCTAATGCATATCAGATGGGGCCTGCCTTTATATAGAGAATTTGATTAGTAACTCTTTATAATAAGTATATATCTAGCCATTCATTCAAATACAATTTTAGCACCAGTGATTCATCAGATACTGACCTTAGTCCCACAGATACAATAATAAGCATAACATTTTTTCTGGGAGGGAGAGATTGGGGAAACTAAGCATGTAGATTTAGTGCAGTCTGAAGTACTAGCATAAGGTGAAGGCAGAAGGACCTGTGGTAATTGGGAATGGAGAAGTTAAGAATTTGTTAGATTGGGGGATTGAGAAAGGCTCAGAAAAACATCATTTCTACCAAATTAACCCAAACTATAGTGGCTGTATTATGTCTTGATAGGTTAGTCAGAATCTATGCTTTTATTTCTAACACTAGCACACTTTGTAAATAATCAGTTTTCAGTTTAAGCTCAAGAAATAGTAACTACTTAGGGCCTTTGGCACAGGAGCTAAAGTCTCAGCACTGTCAAGCTATCACCAGCCACTGCGGCTTAAGTCATGAGTTCAATCCCCAGCCAGGGAGCTAACCCACATGGCACAGCAGACATCTCCTGTCTCACCTGCTGCTCCCCTCAGCAGTGTGTTTCAGTAGATCACCTGTTAGGCTCACTCTGTCTCTGGTGAATCCTCTCATTCCCCACACCTCTGCCCTACACCCCAGTTCTTGTATGAATAAATAATAAAATAAATCTTTAACCAAAAAAAAAAAAAAGAAAGAAAGAAAGAAATAGTAAGTACTTAGGATGATAGCATTTCTGCCTGCCAGTTTCTGGTGAATATTTTTAGAAGGACTATAAGCTAAATAACTGCCCTCAGGCAATTTTGAAGGCTTTACTACACAATCAAAAAGTAGAACTTATCTAGAATGTAGGACTGATCAAATTTTCACTTTTCTCCTTGAGTTAAAATGCAATTTGGGAGTCCTCTCTGGTGGCCTAGGGGTTAAGTCCCAGCACTATCACCACTACAGCCTGAGCTCAATCCCCTGCCAGGGAGCTAACCCACATATAGCACAGCAGACCTCTCCTGCCTCACCTGCTGCTCCCCTCAGCAGTGTATTTCAGTAGATCCACCTGTTCTCCTCCCCACTCTGTCGCTGGTGAATCCTCCCCACCCCCCCGACCCCCGCCTACACTCCAGTTCTTCCATGATAAACCAATAAATATGTCTTTTAAATATAAATTGGGAGCAGTTAGTTCACCATGTTGACTGTTAGGAAAGTTAGAGAAAAAATTACACGTTATAATTGTTTTCCTCTTTTGTAGGCTGTAGAAGATGCCTTTGTACCTGTTATAAAATTTGAATTTGATGGTATTGAAGTAAGTGTTTAAAATTTTTCTGACTTTAAATTGAACTATTTAACTCAAAGTTTTCTTTAGTTTTTTTTTTTTAATCAGACTCACACAGACGTGCATTTTAAAGATTCAAATGGTCTTTAGTCTCTCACTTTCTCTCTCATACCTGTTGACTTCTCAACATGGAAAATGAACTAACCTCCATTCCTGACTCCTATAGTTTTTATATACTCCTTTCTTACGCCCGTGAAATTTTTACACCATAATTCTCTAATTTTGGTTGGAGCAATATCCAGTGTTTACATTATTTTGATCTTATAATGTTCAAAACAGAGCACAAAGTATGCCAGATTACCCTTTTTTGCTGTGTGACCATTTTTTTTCTTGGGAGTTAATAATTGTTTTGTGTCTTATTTCCTTGATTTTTATGCTTATGCCCAGTTTAAACCTGGTCTGTCCTAGGTTTCTAAATCTTCTCTAAATAGGTTTAGATTCCTCAAGTATTCTGCCGGAATCATCTTGAAAAAAATATCTCACCGAATCTTCTCATCTGTTTCAATTCACAAGTATGACTGATATACAGCTATCTTGACATCTTTCTTAACTATCAACCTAGGAGTCCCTTTTTTTGCTTCTCTCTGGAGTTTTCTTCTTTCTGACTTATTTTCATTTTAGTAGAACTCGCCCACTAGCTTCTTGAAAAAGCACATATTTTTATATCTTGTTTAATAATGTCTTTATTCTGTTCTCATTAAATTGATAGTTTGAGTATAGAGTTCTAGGTGGGAAATGTTTCTCAGAAATTTGAAGGCCTTACTTCATTGTCTTGTAGCATCAGTGGTGTGTTGATAAGTGGGATGCCATTTTGATTTCTCAATCCTCATAGTATTTGACCTTATTTATCTCATCAGAAACTGATTTTTCCCTGGTTTTTATAGTTGTAAAATTCATGGCAACACTCTTTGGTATGTGTATTTTCAGATAGTAGGCTAGATACTCAGTATTCCTCTTTCAGTTTGAAAAGTCCTGTCCTTCAGTTCTTAGAAATTATTTTGAATGCTATTAGAGTTTGTCTTTTCTCATTTTTCTGGAACTCCTAATATTTATGTGTTAGGCCTCCAGGACTGCCTTCTGTTTTTTTAATCTCTCCACTTACTAACCATATCTTCATATTTTTATTCTGATTTTCAGTATTTTCTCATCTTCCATACTTTCCGTTGTTTTCCATTTCTGCTATCATATATTTAATTTCTGGAAATACTTGCTTATTCTGTAAGTGTTCCTTTTTATGTATGTATGCATATGTTTATAGCCTTCTGTCCTTACTTCCTAAATACATTTTACCTCTGTTTTCTTAGATCTGCTGTGTATCTTACCATTTGTCCATGTCCTTGTGAATTATGCCTTTAAAAACAAAGTAAAACCAAACAAAAAAAAATTTGGTGGCATTTTAGCTAGGTTTCAAGAAGGAGTGAATGTAAATGTGCATTGGATTGGCTGTTTTTATCTAGAAATCTACTCATGAGGTTTTGATTTTCGGTATTTTGTTTTTTCGATTTTGTTTTTTTAATGCTTAGAACATATCCCCAAATTAAAATGTTTTCTCTTAACTTGAAAACTTACCCTTACAAAACTTTGTAGTTATTTTATCATATAAGATTGCCTACATAAACCTTTTGAAGTTTCAGTAGAACTTCCCAAAGCAGTAATTAGACCTTTTTACATTTTTGAGGAGGGGAGGTGGGGAGAATGGAATAGAAGAAAAGGTAATATTTTTCTCCTTTTTTGCATCTTTTCAAAGATTGATCTAGTTTTTGCAAGACTGGCAATACAAACCATATCAGATAATTTAGATCTAAGAGACGACTCTCGACTGAGAAGCCTTGATATAAGGTGTATTCGCAGCCTAAATGGTAAGCTTCTAAAAAGAAATCTGAGGTACCTGCTTAACACCAGCTAGACACACAGAAATTTTTTGCAGAACACTTAAATTCAACTTTTTTTAAAGGAACTAGACTGATTCAGTTGAAAATGATGAAATTTTCTTTATTTAGAAGATGAGCTGACCATATTTAAACATCTTAAACACAAATTAAAGTGTTGTTTGTGTTTGTAGTAGTGGTTCTCAAACATAATGGTCTCAGCACTTCTTTGCCCTGTAAAACTTTGATGAACCAAAGTTCTTCTGTTTGTGTGGGTTATATCTGTCAGTATTTGCCACATTAGAAATACAATAGAAG
>PVIJ01019607.1:0-23111 GCA_004024925.1 Scalopus aquaticus
TACTGGCCCAGATTCAGTACACACGCACACACATGGACACTCACACACTCAGCCCTACAGCCCAAAGGCCTGCCACAGGCAGCACCTCACTGACTAGAATGCTCACAGAAGGTTTGAACAACATGCGCTACTAACCGATGGACCTGAGTGCTATTTTGGATTAGCTCTGGGGACAGAAACACTGAAGAAATGAAAAATCAGGCTATCAGAAATCTACAGAAAGCTTCACTTAAGATGTCTTCCTCTGACACAGTAACCCACAGTGTCTGTCTTTTGCATTATTTTTTTTAAAATGTGGCTCTTCTCCTCCCCTCTCCTCCCACGGAGGGCAATATTGATTCTATGTTTACTTGATCTATCACCCCACAACACTGAGGTCCATACTTTGATTTTCCTGCTAGTCCAACATCACCGTTTCAAACCTGAGCCTCATCAGAGGCCATTTTAGATTTTACAGATGATTTTAATGTGCGGATCTTGAATTTGTTGTCTACGTGTTGGGTGGGACATCAAGAATAAATTAACTTTATGCTCTAGGAGAGCAACATACTTTGCATTTCAGTGTCCCCTTTTCACACGTGGCACACCAGGATTCAGCTACTGAGCAGACACAGAAGTCCTCAATTCAAATTTAGTTTTTGGTTTTCCTGGCTACACTCGTTCGTGGAACAAAGCCGGCAGTCAGCAGACGGCACACGCGTCAGAGCGGCTGTCCAGTGGCGGAGGCAGGAAACAGAGGCTCCGTGTGCTCGGTGCCACCTCCAGGATTAAAAACGCCTCTTATTTTTCTTTGATCTATGTAAGAGTGTTTTCTGGAGTGAGCATGTATTTTTTTTGTAATATGAGAATGGCAACTAGCTCGCGCTTCAGGAAGCTGAATTTTAAATTGGCTGCATTTTACGCCTGGCATAAAAGCACACGCACGCTGTCAACCACAAGCCCTCTCGGTACCTTGGACTTGCAAGTTCAAGATGATCTCGTCGGAGCCCCAGTTGTTGTTGGCGACGCAGCTGTAGTAGCCGGAGTCCTCTGCCTTCACCGTGCGGATGACGAAGCTGCCATTGCTGAGGACGCTCCTTCGCCCATCAATCGTCACGAGGCTGGGCGTCCCGTTACTGCCTCACAGGAAAAAAAGGGCGCAGATTAAAGAAATTACAATCCACATTGGCTGAGGCTGGAGAAAAGCTGAGACCCCGGACACCACAGCACATCGGAGCTGGTGATCAGCTAGAACCAGGTGCTGGCGGCGCGGCCGAGACACCACGGCCCAGTTCTGGTTCTTTGTGAACAGTGAGAGGCCGGATTCTGGCTCCTGTCGGGGGCTTCTCGCCTCGGTGGGCTCCTGGCACAGCACGGTGGGCCCCACCCCTCCTTTTTATGGCAGGTCTGGGGGCACAAGTGCCATTTTGACCATTTCATATTTGGGACAACTGAAAAACTGGGATGCTTTGGAGACTCACTGAAGTCATGGTTGGCCGTGATTTTGCCATAAAACGTGAGCTGTGCATCTTGGGAGGGAGACGAGGTGACCCCACCGTAAACAGAGGCACCCGGCTATCAGCATAACCACAGGCACTGGGGGGACAGTCCATCACGGCCATGCCCACATCAGGCCGACACCAGCTCGGCCTCGCAGCTCACCCATCTCCTCCAGATGAAACAACTTTTTTTTTTTTAAAGAATTTTTATTTATTTATGCATGCAAGCTGGGGTACAGGCCAGAGGTGTGGGGCGGCGAGAGGGTTCACCAGAGACAGAGTGGGGAGCAGAACAGGCAGATCAACAGAAATACACTGCTGAGGGGAGCAGCGGGCAGGCAGGAGAGGTCTGCCGCGCCATGTGGGATTCTTCCCGGCGGGGCGTTGAACCGGCATCACCCGCGGCCAACAGCTCCACAGCGCAGCGCTCAACCACTGTGCCACAGGGGAGGCCCCAGATGGAACAACTTTTTAAAAGATGGGCAGAGAGGCGGGGAGAGCCAGACCGTCATTGCAATATCTATGTCTTGGAAGTGCTTTTGCTTGAAAAACAGGGGCTCTCCTGGATCCGCTCCATCCAATCTGTATGTCCCCGGCGGATTCCCCACTCTCTGTTCCTAGACTAATTTCTCTCTGAATAGTGATAAAACACTTATAAAATGTTCCACGGACAGAATACATCCCGCCCACTCTCCCTTCTCTCTTCGTGGCTGTCATTTTGATCACGACTCCCGAGGATGGAAACCAGATCGTGTATTAGCCAAACCCTCAGGGACTCCGATCTGTCAGAGGCTGCCCCCAGCACTTGACTGGGGGAGCTGGTCTCTTATCTGAGAAGGACAACAGCCAGCGCCTCAGCCTCCTGGACCTCAGGACGGTCCGGTGGGGCCGTCACACCGTGACAGGCGTGGCCGACCCCTTCCCTGCCGGCCCGCTCCTGAGGCCTTAAAGCCTCCACGTCACAGCAGACCAGCTCTCAGCAGCGGAGCCCTGCCCGCCCCTCTCCGTCTCTGCAGAGTGCCCGCCTCCACGCTCCCAGGACAGGCCCCCAGGCCCGCACGAGTGCGCCGTCTCCGAGCGCCCCAGGGCTTCCTGAGGCCCATGTCGGTTTACTGGTTACCTGTCTTTCATCCACTTCACTGCCGGAGACGGGTCCCCGACGGCTTTGCAGGGCAGGACGATGTCCTTCATCCACGGCGTGGTCACCGTGCCACTGAAGGTCAGGATGCGCGCGGGAGCTGGAGCCGCAGACAGCAGAAAGCCCAGTTACTCCCCGTGACGTCTTCACGGAGGCCGACGGGACTTGCGTGTCCCCCGAAACGGGAGGGCTCGGCAGGGCCAGGGCCCGTCGCTGCTGCCACACTGCTCCGGTGTGGAGGGGCTGAGGGGCTGAGGAGCTTTTATTGTAAGACCACACGGGTGGCTGAATCCCAGCGCAGCTCCGTTCCCTTCCCTCCACTAGCCACGAGGGGCCCACATTAAGTATCTGGGGCCCCGTGAGCCCAACAGCTCCAGGCGGTGTCTTTTATGAGTGCAGTTATTTTCCAAAGCACTTTATTAAGCAATTTATCTCAATGCCCAAAACAGCACATTAAAATATACTTTTAATAGCTTCACGAATAAATAATAAAAAACATCAAGTCCTAAAAGACAGGAAGAAGTAAAAGCGGAACAACTCTAGCTCTCAATATCGGGGGGCTTTCTTCCCTTGATGCCATCACTTGGTCTCTGGCACGAGTGTCGGCTGAGCGCGCACTTTCAGAGCGGCCCCTCGCGACAGTGAGCCATCTGCTTGGGACGGTGACTCAGACACTGGGACAGGAGCACTGGTCAGGGCATCAGGTCCTGGCACAGCCCAAAGCAGCGGGAGGGCCGAGGAGAGAGAGGGGACAGCCCAGGGAGGACCTATCACCAGACCCCCATAAGGAGCAGTGGGCAGAGCGGTGCCGGGTGCCAGGTCACCTTCTCGAGTGAGACTCAAAAGCTGATAGAGACACCAAGAAGCAAGAACTGCAGGGGGACAGTCTGTCCGACCTGTGCCATCCACTGGGGCACTCAGACAGGAGCCCGCAGGTGGAAGGACCCCCCAGTCTGATTCTGAACCCATCAAGGGGGTGGCAGCACTGCGGCCCTGCACCATTTCCAGCTTGGGGACTTGAACTGGTAAACAGGGTGTGCGGTGCAGACTCCCTGAGAAAGTCACGGAATTCCAGGAACCGCGGGTCTCCCGGAGTCCTCGACTCCTGTCTTGGCTGTTTTGGGCATTGGAGGCAAAGGCAGAGAGGAAGAGGCTCAGCAGGCTCAGAGGCTGGGCACGTTTTGTGCAGCAAACAAGCCTGCACATGATATTTACTGCAGATGTTTCTTATTTATTGCAGAATACTATTTACATAAGAGCTGCTGGGGGCCCTTATGTGGGAAGCCGAATTCCCTGAGTGAGAAGGCCCTGGAATGCTGCTTTCTCAGGCGGGGCTACCCCAGACAGCTCCTGAGGGACCCCCCCACCACGGGTCGGTGTACCCAGGGCGGAGAACCCTCTGTGTCCCTGACACGTCTGATTTTCCATCGTGACAATGCAGCTTCTCCGACGGGCAGCATCGGTTGCTGGCTTTGGTGGTTTGTCATTTTCCATTTCAAGCTTTCTGACTGTCCATCCTATCTCGAGGCATGTCCTCAAGTGAAATGAGGGTGCTGGGGGTGGCCCCGGGGGCCGAGCTGCCCCACAGCTGCCCACTGTTGGAACCAGAAGCTGCCCTTGTGCTGGGGCGAGAGAGGAGGGAACGGGCCCCCCAGGTGAGCGCCAGCAGACGCCCCCCACGCCCTCCACCCCGGCAGTCCGGGCTAGTCCTCCAGCTTCCTCCGTCCAACCTCACTTTATTCGGTTCTTTAACATGGACGTTATAATCCTATTAATTAATGAATCTCAGAACTCATGACTTGGCCTCAGCATTTGAGAAGCGCCGGCTAAAACGGCTCCCCGCCAAGCCCGACACACCCCGTTTCTGGAGCGAGTGCCCCTGTGTGGCCGCAGGGACTGACCGGGTCCTAGGCTGAAATTCCAAGATGAAGCCCCAGACGCACAGGTCCCACTTTCAACCCAGACCAGGCTCAGGACCCCTGAAGTCTTTGCTGTGGATGCAGATGCTACCCCAGGCCCTCTGGCCAGTGGTGCTCTGGGGGGCCGGGGGTCTCTGAGCAGCCATCTCAGGCGCTTCTGGAAAACGCCAGCCCGCGGCCACCTGGACGGCCCCGCTCCCGCCCCCCACCCCGAGGCAGCACCCTCCTCTGGACCCCAACTCTGACCTTTGGTCCCTGCTGCCCGGTCAGAATGCCACGCTGCCAGCCTCAGGCATTCTGCTCCGCCCTCAGGCATTCCCTAGCTCAGACCCTTTCTGGAAAGCTCTTCGAGATCAGCTCCAGGCACCGAGTGCGCCCCCCTGGAGCACAGGAAGTTGAACACTTCTGGAAGAGTCCACACGGCTGACAGTGGAGACAGTGGCAGCCGGCGGTCACCAGCCTCGCTGGGCTTGCCCGCTCCCTGCTGTCCCTCCCTATCCGGTTCCTGGGGCGCCGGAGGCCCGCTGTGGGGCGGAGGGGGGCTGGGGGCGCAAGGAGCGGGCGGCAGGGAGGGGCCAGCACACCTTTGGCCAGCGGCTCCACCGTGATGATTTCGCTGCTGTTGCCTCTCCCTGCCGAGGTCACGGCCACCACCCACACGCTGTACTGACGATTCCGACTCAGGTTAGGAATTCTGTAGGAAAATGAGTCAGGAGAGGCTTCAAACTCGCTGATCACCTGTGAGAGGAGACATAAATGTTCCCACATTCAAGGAGGCAAATGGCACAGACGGTCATCCTGGGGTGTGGCCGCGGGGGCGGGGCCGGCGACGGACACGCCCACTCTGGGCATCCAGGGGGCCTCTGTTCTGGGTCCGCCGAGGAGCCCCCGAGGAGCCCCTCAGCCCGCTAATTGGGGGCCCCAGCACCCCTGCTCCAGCGAGACGGCCAGAGGACCCAGGACGCGACTCGGACAGACGCGGACGGCGGGGGCCCAAAGCAGAAAGGCCGGAGATGGCCGCGTCTCACTGTCAGTTATTCTGTTGTGTGAGGGCGCCCCTGGGGCCCCCCGCAGCGGGGGAGCCAGAGCACACTGTGAAAGCAGCGCGCACGCCTGAAGTGGACCCGGCGCTGCAGTGGATCAGGCCCACACCCCAGGGGTCTCCGCTCAAGTCCAGCTGCGGAGCCGCTGTTGGCGGGAAGCCTGGCCAGGTGGGCTCAGGCACACCGGTCGCCCAGGTGCCTTCAGGCCCTCTAAGTCCCCTACCCCGCCTCACGCCTCCAAGGGCAAGAGGGTCCTGCTAAGTGGCTGTGTTGAAACACAATGTGCTCAGTGACCGGTCAACCCAGGGAGCTTTCTGGCCCCAGGTCTGATGGAGGCAGGGACGGTGCCAAGTTCTCGGCCCTCAGGATGGCACGCAGTGGGCATCCCCCGGAGGGTACTCCCGAGGCATGGCATGGGGGTGACCCCGAGCCCTCCATGGTATGGGGCGAGTTTCCAGGTCAGGACGCAGGGGTGGGAGCTTCCCCGTGGAAGAGGCTGAGCTGGGGTTTGCAAGGGGGCTGGGCCTCGGGACAGAGCAGTGGAAAGGAGAAGGCCGCGCACAGGGAGAACCCGAGATGTGGGGGTCCCGCTGAAGGGGGCAGCTGAGCGGATGTGCGTGGTGGGCGGGAGTTGAGGGAGAATCAGCGAAGAGGACCGGAGGTCCCAGAGGGGGCTCAGGTGTGGGGAGCACAGCCCGGAGGGGTCACGGGGCATTGGGTCTGGAGCAAGAGGGTCGTTCCTCGGGGTGGGGGAGAATTTGCCCCAAACTGAACCCCACTCTGGTACTGCCTGCCAAATGATAAAAGCAAGCTCTTATTAGCAACTCGATAAAGATCAAATTGGCAAGAAGTAACTCATCTGTCCTTAAATGACCTTTGTGCTGCTTCCCAGAACAAAGCGCAAGAATTTTTATAGGAGTCATAATATCCAGTATCCAGCACGCCAAAACTCACAATGTTTGCTCTCCAGTAAAGATGTTTCCAGATGCAAACAACCCAAATACTAACCGGTGGATAAATGAGCAAAGGAGTGCCATGTCCTCACAGTGGAATGCTAGTCAGCCATAGGCAGCGCTAAGGGTAAACACATGCTCGAAAACCTACATACATTTTTAAAACATCAGAAGTAAAAGAGGCCAGTCCCAAGGACGGCGTATTTTTGATTCCCTTTATAGGAGACAGCCATAAAAGGTGACTCCGTAGAGCCAGAAAGGGGGTTAGTCGTTGCCAAGGGTGGGGAGAGACTGTTACAGGTATAGGGTTTCTCTGGGCATGCGGACACTTCTAAGACTGGGTTGTGGTGGGGCTGCCTCACTTTGAATACACTAAAAGCCCCCTCCCAGCATGCCTACAAGCGAGAATTTCACGAGATGTGAATTCTATCTTTAAAAACCTGTTATAAAAACTTTCAGAAATATAAAGAAGCGGCAAACATGACACATAAAGTAAATATAATCAGTTCATCAAAAATCACCCATCATTGACAATACATTAGACTTAGGACAAGGGGACTGAACAGTCATTCTGATTTTATTAGATCTGTGTTATGACTGTAGGTGTGAAAACACTTAAGTAGCTACATGAATGATATCAAAAGACCCATGTCAACTTGAGATGACATTCCAATGTGTGAAATGAAAAAGCGCACTGCATTTGATCAATAACAGGCTAGATGTTGCGCATAAAAATGGTCAGCGAGCTTGAAAGCTTACTAGCAGGTGAGCACGGGGTTGGTGAGCACGGAGTCGCGAGTGCGAGTGGGCAGCAGGCAACACCCAGCGGTGGAATTTTTACATGGGGTCAGGAAAGGAGTGGGGAGCTAGAGAGAAAGAAAATAAATTCCTGAAGAAATTGTGGCTGAACATTTTCTAAATTTGATGACAACTATAAACCCACAGAGCTAAGAATCTCAATGAACCCCAGCCACAAAAATAGGAAGAAACTACATCAAGCCGCACCGTAATCAAATTGTTCAAAACCAGTAACGGGAAATCTTAACGCAACTAGCGAAAGGCCATGCTATGTAGGCAGGAACACAGGCAGGCTGTCAGCAGATGCTTGTCAAAACAACCCCAGAGCTATATCCTGGCTGTCTCCCCCAGCCCCAAATTCACGTGTTGCAGCCTAATCCCCAGCGAGATGGTGTTAGGAGGTCATGGGGTTCTGCTTTCATAAAGGAGGCCTGAAGACGTGAGTGTACAGGCAAAGAAGACCCACCGTAATGCAATAGGATGGCTCCAGAATGGCGAGGAGCAAGCGTCCATGGTTATAAGCACCTACTCTTGGTATCTTTGTTATGGCAGCCTGAGCCGACTAAGACACCAAGGCAAAGGACAGAGGCACTGCATTTTTAAAGTATTGAAAGCAAAAAGGAAACCTAACATTCTGTTTTCAACAAACACGACAAAATGAAAGAGAAATACTTTTTCAAATCTATAACAAGCGGAAAATCTCAATCATCAACAGACCCACAATACAAGAAAAAAAATCACTGAAAACAGCGTAAAATAAAACGAATGAGCCTGCCAAAAAAATAAATGGAATCACAAACAATATCGAATTGATCAAAAGGAGGCAGAAAAAGAATAAAAAGAAAACAAATAGGATAATAAAAATAACAAGTGGCAAGACTGTAGATTTAAACAGGTATCAATATATTGATAGTTAAGTTGCATAAGTGTTCTAAAATCCTAATTAAAGGGAGAGATTTACTGTGTCTCTAAATATAGATATATCTGAGTCTGGATATAGAAGGAATACCTGACTATATGTTCTCTACATTAGAGAATAAGTAGTCCCCTCCTTATCTGCGGAGGGTATATTCTGAGCCTCCCAGTGGCTGTCTGAATCTGCACATGGTCCCCTAAACAGCCCGTATTTATTCCTATAAATCCATAGCGGGAGGTCGGAGCATTGGATCAAAGAGGGATATTTTTGCACCTCAAGACCTAGTCACATTTGGGGTGCCAAGTTTTGAACTTAAGAGAGACTCAGCACGCCTTTTTTCTTCCTATTTCTCCATTTTGGAGCAGGAATGTTTACCCTCTGCCTGTTCCATAGGGTGTTCTGGGAGCACATAATTTGTCTGGGTTCACATTTTTCAGGAGAAATCAGACCTGCTGCTTCCCCCGGATCTGATTTCGATGTTATTACAAAGGGACTTTGGGCTGGAGCGGTCAGAACTGATGCTGGAGCGAAAGAAGATTTATGAGGCCGTGGGGGTAAGCTGGTGAGTCTTGTATGTGAGAGGGACATGAATTTCGGGGACTCGGGCGGCGGGGAATGGATGGAATGCCCGTGCCCCTCTGGAGTCCTAGGTGGCAGCCCTGTCGCTTAGGTGATGGTGTTGGGAGCACAACTGGGCATGAAGGGTGGGCTCACGAGGTCAGGAATGAAAGCCGGGAATGAAGAGACCGGAGCTTGCCCTCTCCCTCTCTGTCTCTATCACGCGCAAGGATTCCACTAAAAACAAACAAACAAACAAAACCAGAAAGTGGCCCTCACCAGACACTCGTGCCGCCGGCATCTTGCTCTGGGACTCTCCAGCCTCTGGAGCTGTCTGTGCCCAGCCTCTCAGTGTGGCACATGGCTGGAAAGGGTGTGGAGGGCAAAGGCTCTGAGGCGCAGAGGCCCACTGGGGGCACGGACCAGACACGGGCGAGCGGAGGCTGAAACCTGGTGCTCGCAACGCCAAGTCCAGGGCCATTTGCTCACAGTCCACGCCACCAGCGACTAGCAGACACGCAGGAAGGTGACAGCTGCACCCCCTCGAGCTGCTAAGTAGCCCGCGCAGGAGAGCAGGCGGCAAGATGCAACAGCAACGCACAGCCCCAGCCCTCTCCCCGAGCCTGTGCGCCCTCGACACAAGCCACTGTCAGGGAGCTGCCCGTCCAACGCCTGACTCGAGGCCCCGTGTCAGGTGGTGGGAGGGAAACCGCAGGTTCCTGTGAGGCCCCGGGCAGCTCTGCAGCCGGCTCGTGCGGGTGTGAAGGCGTCGCCCGCCTCCCCTCAGCAACCCCCAGCTCCGTGGCATCTTCAGAGAGTCACAGGAGAGTGAATCCTCCGAAGTTGGGAGGGACTATGGCTTGCCTCCTGGCAAGATGAGACAATCCCAAGGCCATGTGAGCTTATGTTCTGGAATGTTCCAAGGCTGTGTTGCGGCCAAAGTACTTTTCCAAAGCTTCATGATGGGCAAACAGTAACCACCACCAGTGTTGACGGAGCGCCAGCAGAGCATTCAGAGATGCTTGCAAAACAAGGATTTTCTGCGCAGAGCACATGACTTCCAGCTCAAACTCGCCGAGCACCCCGCGGACCCGGCACAGCTGGCCCCCCACGACCTCCACGATGCGCGTCTCTGAGTGTTCACTGCGGCACGGGAGTGATTAAAACCAGCAACGCACACATGCTCCTGACGCGACACCGCTGCTGCGCTGTTCACAGGTAAGATGAATCAGACGCGGACATGAAAACGGTTCGGTCACGGACAGTCCTCCAGCGGGACGCCGCTCGCTATGGACGCGACGGAAGACACAGCCCAGCTGGGCAGGTCCGGCCACTGCCCGGGGAGCTGCAGGCACCGCCGCTGCCGCCTTCCGGTGCCGCGGGTGGCCCTGGACAGCCGCCGAGGGGAAGCCCCTCTCCTGGCTCGGCAGAAGGGCAAGCGGGAGAGTGGCCGGCTGTGACTTGGGCTGACGCGCTGGCCTGTTTCCATTGTAGAGCGTGCCCTTCTCTGTTATCTTGGGGCGGCAGCAGTGGCCCCCGAGATGCCTGCACGCTCTTTCTCAACGAAAGTGAGCCCCCGCGCGTGTCTTCCCTCCGTTGCTGGCCCCTAAGAGGCTGAGTTAGGAACAGATGTTTTTGTGGGTTCTGGGGCCGCAGGTGTGCCTGCCTGTCCTGGGAGGGAGGCAGCTCTGAGCCCCAGGGGAGCCGCGGGGAGAGCCTGGGGTCTCCCCTGGGTGGGGGGTGAGTCGCCTGAGGAGGGCTAGGCAGAGCCCACAGAGGAAAAGGCTAGCTCCGCTCACGGCAGAGGGCAGGTGTGGGGGCTGGCGCTCAGGCTGCGGGGTCACGGTGCTCACACAGGCTGGTGGGGAGAGCGAGAGGGGACATGTCAGGGACACTTGTGGGCGAGTGTTGCCCCATGGAGGGCTGCACTCATATCATGGGGCGATTTTAAAGAGCATCACGTGTCTGCAGATGGTGCATAATTCTGCCACTCGGGCACTTGAGAGGTGGCCATAGGTAACAAAAAAAGAGCTAAAAGGAAAAAAATTAACCAAAAGTGCCTTTAGGGTAGTGAAGAAAATCTACTTGTTTAGGGGCCTCCCTGGTGGCGCAGGGGTTAAGTCTCAGCACTATGACGCTATTGGCAGCCACTGCAGCACGAGTTCGATTCCCGGCCTGGAGCTGACCCTCAGGGCACAGCAGACCCCTCCTGTCTCCCCGCTGCCCCCTCAGCAGTGGATTTCAGTAGCTCCACCTGTTCTGCTCCTCACTGTCTCTGGTGAATTTTCTCACCACCCCCACATCTCTGGCCTACACACCCCAGCTCCTGTACACACACACACACACACACAAACACATACACACACACACATACATACATACACACATACACACATACATACATACATACATACATACATAAAAAATCTATTTGTTTAAATCTTCCATGCCCAGCCAAAAATGCTTGTTCTGAGGAAAAGTAATGAGGACTACTGCTTCCTTGAGAAACATTTTCCTCCATATTTCAATGGGAGATGTAGCAGCATCGGCTATATTTACATTTAATCAATTGTCTCTTAAAGGATAGCAGGTTTTCCAACCCAGCCATCAAATCGTGCTTGGTTTGCTAATTTCTCCATGCATTTCATTAGGGGATGCTTCCCTCCAAATGCCGAGAATGTTCAATGAGAAGGGATCGATGCTCCTTACAGATTTCTCCTGACACTTTAGTAGGTTGTGCAGCAAAGACTTTGAAGCATGAAATTAGTGTGCGGAGAATAGAAAGGAGCAAAGCAGAGTTTCCATCTGGAGAGCAACGAGATGGGAAACTGTCGCATGAGGAAAAACAGACTCCGAAAGAAGTTTCTTAGGGCGTTACTGAATTAAATATGACGAACTGCATGGGGAGGGAGGGAAGCTACTTTCCTCATCATTTAAATATCTAGATATTTAACTTTCTGCTGTAAGATCTTAAGTTCTCTAGCCTCGTTATCTTCAGAGTTAGGAAGAGATATTGGCCATTCTGGAAGATTGTTTTATGCCCCAAATGGGACTTAATCTTGCATGCATCCTGTATTTGGGCTCAACATTTGCATTAAGGGGAGACTTAGGGGTCACCTCGTGACTCCCGGACAGACCGAGGCAATCGGCATTAAGGCAGAGCTGATGCCAGGCGCGGGACTCTGGGGGGCCCTCGAAGGGGGTTCTGACCTCAACAGCTAGTCACTGTTCTTGGTCTGGCCAGCTGAAGGGGGGACGGAACATTTGGGAACTGGGGTGACCCGTCAGTCTGCGCCTCTCGAAAATCCCTGCTGCTATCACTTGTAAGCGTTTAAGCAAGATTCCATCAGAATTCAGAGTTGACTTAACATTTGTTATTACTGAAGCGCCCTTAACTGGAGTGGCTTTAATTGGTCCCCACGTTCTCTTTCTCGGTCCATCACGAGGAGTGAGAAGTGCAGGATTCTCCTGTCGGCTGGTCCCGTGTGGCAGACGGCCCCCCGTGCTCTCGAGGGAAGACCTGGGTGTTCTGCTGAGAATATAAACTTCCAATTTCTTATTTTAAATATAGCTTTACGTGATTGTTAAAAATATTTAGTTTATTTATTTATGCACATAAGAGCTTGGGTGAGGGCAGAGGTGGGGGTGAGAAGATTCACCAGAGACAGAGCAGGGAGCAGAACAGGCAGAGCGATGGAAGCACACTGCTGAGGGGAGCAGCAAGCAGGCAGGAGAGGTCTGCTGTGCCCTGTGGGAAGCTCCCTGGCCGGGGATCGAACTCGTGCTGCAGTGGCTGCGGACAGCTTCATAGTGCTGAGACTTAACCCCTGTGCCACCAGGAGGCACTGCTTTACATGATTTTAATGTTGGAAGTTATTTGAATTAATTTTAAAATACGATGTTTCATGTAAAAAATTAGCATCACTTCAATCTACTGAGCTATTGGACCAGTTGCCCCGACAGATGCCATCCTGCTGGGTCCCCCTGGAGGGTGCTCGGGGCTGATGCTGAGCCGGGGGCCGGGTAAGGGATAGGACCCAGGGCCTCACATCAGCCTGCCAGCCTGCGGAGCTCTCCTTGGGCTTGGGGAGGAAACCTGATGCCAAAACTCTTACTGCCTGCTCAGAGGCCGGCGCCTCAGTAGCTGGCTGGGCCTGGTTCACATCCTGCACCAAGCTCCTCTCCAGAGTATGGCTTATAAAGCAAATTCCAGGCCCCAGGGGCAGGAAGTGCTCCCGGCTGGGTACACTGGGATGAATTAACACGAGGCTGGTGGGGCTATGATAAATGCCCGCTAACAGCCCGACGCAGAGTCCTTTGACTCGCTTTATACTCATCCCTGTAACGGGTTGTGCACAGTACTGCGAGGCTGTCCAGGGCCACTGCAGCACGAGTTCGATCCCCGGCCAGGGGGCTTCCCACAGGGTGCAGCAGACCCCTCCCATCTCCCCACTGCTCCCCCCAGCAGTGGATTTCAGTGGATCCGCCTTTTCTGCTCCCCATTCTGTCTCAGGGGAGTCCCTCGCCACCCACACCATACCTCTGGCACACCCCCTCTTGTGTGCATAAATAAATGAATCTCTAAAAAAAAATAATAAACCCATCCCTGTTGTAGTTGAGGGTACAGAATATTTGCAAAGTGCCCAGGAAATAAATGAAAACTGCATAGATTTGAGTTAAAAAATACTTGAACCAGTTTCTCTAAGACGCGGGACGTGTCTGCCTCCCTCCAGCTGCACCAGGGGAGGAACATGCCCGGATGGTCCCGAGGTGGTGACACCCCAGCCAGGTGGCTCCTTTAGGCTCTGCCCGGCCGCCACCTCCAGTCTGGAGTGGGGGTGCAGGCTTCTGGAGACTGTGTGCCGCCAGAGCCTGGGAAGGCTGCTGGAGATGCCTGCTTCACCGTGACCCAGAAAAGCAACAGGATGTAAAGCCACGCCACTTTGTTTAGGGAAAAAAATCTAGAAAAGGACACATATTAAAAAACAAAAAAAAAAAGGCAACGAAAAGCCCTGGACAGGATTCTCTAGGCCTGCCTCCTTTCTAGAATTATCTTTGCCTTGCCTTACTGGGGTAGTCTTTTTTCTTCCATAGCTCAGATAGTTTTTCACCAGTCATATGGTAAAATGAACCACGATGAGCTACTTAAAATGCTCTTTTAGTCATTTCTGTAGAACTGGATGTTTACCCAACAGCGGCTGAATTCGTTGCCAAGCCCCCATATCTTTGAGTCAACAACGAACGCGTGACGCGTGTCGTCTTCCCGAATCAGCCGGGGCCACGTCTGTCCTCGCCCGTCCATGCTTTGTGGTCCTTCTCTCTGATCCTCTTTGGGGCACAGTCCTGCCCTTTCTCTCTGGCACCCCCTGTGCTGAGGGGCTTTCTGGGGCTTTCCCTCGCTTGTCCTCTGTTATCCCCAGGGATTCCAGGAGGGACAACACAGAATCAAGACCCCCCGCCCCCAGTCACTTGCTGGAACATGCTGGGGAAACGCCTGTTGTATGAATTCAGGGATGACCTAGAAATCATTTGAATTCAATAGAAAAAGTTGTGTAGAGAAGGACAACGGCGTTGCAGGCTGCTCACGTCAAACCAGTCAGCGTGTCTGATGGATAGAAAAGCATTCCTCTTGAAAAAATTTCAATCAACTTTTTAACGAAAGCTAATTCTATCAAAGAAATACGGCGCTTTAAGGAGCTTTCATGACTAGTTATTAACAAGCAGTTAAAAGAAAGCCTCCTGCTCTGGTTTCGTAGATAGAATGTTCACAGCAGCGACTTAGAAAACCTCCCCCAGAGCAGAATAAACAGAACGGAGAGCTCTGTAATTACAGGCTGACAGAGTTTCCAGGCACAGAGGATCTGCGGGGTGGCAGAGCAATGGCCAGGATTATACCGAGAAGAAGCCGCTCGCTGGTTTAGTTTAGATTTGCTTGTTTTTAAAATTTCTGCATTTAAATGCAATTTGATCTCATTTCCATTTTGGTGCATGATTTTCATCTCTGAAATAAGGTGAGATGCAGCAAGAGCCTCCTGAAGGAGCGGGCAGGGCTGGCCAGCTGCGATGAAGCAAAGCTCGTGCCTCTGCCCAGGGGCCTGGGTCTTCTCTGCAAACTTGACTGAAGTCGCCTTAGCTGTTCTTTATGACTCATCCCTACTTTAAAAAGACCAGCCCAATACCAGGTATTTTTTTTTTTTTGGTCTTCTAAATATAAAGATTTTTGTTAGCATGTTTACAAGTGAATTGGAGTTGATGGCTAAGTAAGGCCTGAAAGAAACTCCTACCCCCTGATTATTGCCGAGGATTGGGGGTGCAGTCCCCCCAAAAGGACCAGCATGACAGGGGCCTCGCATTCCCGTGTCTTCTGGTCCCTTCACCTCCAGGAGCTACGGCTTTGGGCTTTCCTCATCCTCACTGTCCTGCGCTCTGCCACCTGCAATGGCACCATGGTAGTTTTAGGAATTTAGCGTGGCTACTGTCGTCTTGTCAACAGCATCTGCATGGAAGAACTAGTTCAGCGTCACAGAATGTCTCACTTAGCAAGAAATAAGTGAGAGTGGCGATTACCGGCAATGAAAGTAACAAACGGAGGACGTGGCCCTGGAAAGTCGGCATATTTATTGGGCATACTTATTGCCCTGCTCGGAAAAGATCGAAGCCAGTGCGTCTCCTCAAACAGAACCACAGGTCCCGTCAGCCCAAGTGGAAAAAGGTAAGACCCTTTCACAGTGGGATCTTCCAATGGTCCTAAAAGCTAGCTGGGCAAAGGGCATTTTAATCTGTGGGTACTCGGGGAGCAGGGACCAGCCCTGGAGAAACTCCTGGCACCTGGTAGACAGAAAGCCTCGCCAGCAAAGGTGTCCACGTGTGGCAATTTACCTGCAAGACTGGGCGGGTGAGCTGTGACACTGGACTTCAAAAGACATTTTTGGGACTTATTTCTGCTTATGACATTTGTTTTTTTAAAAAAGATCGATTTATTTATTCACACAAGAGTTGGGGTGCAGGCCAGAGGTGTGGGGGTGAGAGGACTTGCCAGAGGCAGAGTGGGGAACAGAACAGGTGGATCTACTGAAGTACACTGCTGAGGGGAGCAGCGGGGAGACAGGAGCGGTCTGCTGCACCCTGTGGGGAATCTCCCTGGCCAGGGATGGAACTCATGCTGCAGTGGCTGCGGATAGCCTCATGTTGCTGACTTAAACCCTGCGCCCCCAGGGAGGCCCTGCTTATGCCATTTGAATAAACGCCTCTCTTCATTTTTTCTCTGTAAAGTTCAAGATCGGGCTCGGATTTGAAAGCTTTCTCCCAACAGCGCCTGCCACCTGCGGTTTGACCCTCCCAGGAGCTGGGCAGTTTCACTCGATGCCAATAAAATTGGTTGACGGCTGAAGGTGATCATGTAATTCCACGGAAGACTAAGCAGTTACTGGCTGGTTCTTTGAGGCCGGGCTCCAGGGGAGGAGGCTCATCTGTAAGGACTGGGTTATAAAGATGGTGTGGGGTTCCCTTCTCTGCCAAGTCAGAGTCTTTAACAAACAGGTGCATGAAAAACTTAAAGACAAACCGTCTTCCATCTGACCTGGCCCTGAAATACTGAAGGACTTCCAAGGAAGCTTCTCGAATCTCCTTCCCAAGAACTTTTTATGAGAATCAGCATTGGTTTCCATATGTCTGGGTTGACCGGATGTAGCTTCGTCTCAAGGACACTTCTCCAGACCCTCCTCTGCAGCTGCCCCGCTGCTGGGCAGTGAGGCGCTAAGTGCCCTGCAGGACGTGGGTGGTCCAGGAGCAGAGCAGGCCTCGCACACGCCAGCCACACAGCAGAGCTTGTCGGGGAGCCAGACACACGTGTGCACCGGGGAATGGCTACTCTTGAGCCGATGTTGGACACTCTTTGATGCCCAGCTTGGCCGTCCCAGGAAAGAGCGCTGCGCCATGAGGAGCACCGTGAACGGATTTCCATGACATGAACACCCCAAGTTGGTCGCTGAGAAGCACAGACATTTGTAGCTACCTCCTCCTGGGACAGAAAGCACCCCAAAGCAGAGAGAAATTTTCCTGCCTCATTCAGAAACGTCACTGCACAATTTTACCTCCACTGGGGGCTCACATTCCTGATCCGTAAAGTTTAATTCAACACATTTGCTGAACATCCCCAGTTTCAGTATCAAATTTTTTTTTCAGGCATAACAGTGGTTTCTAACTAACTGTGGTTCCTCCACTTAGCACTTTGTGTGCCGGTGCCCTTTCAATTTCCCAGCCCTGGGGCCGGCCATTTTCTGTGCCACCGCGTGAATGGCAGAAGCATTCAATAACACACACGCAACTCCTGAACGACTGGATATTCAAAAAACTGTAGTATCTCTCATAAAACACCTTACACTTTCACCAAAACAATGTGTAAAGCTTCTAGACTGAGTACGATCCAAGAAATAGCTCCTAAGAGTTCCAAATCAATCCACTGTGGCGTGAAAAACCAGAGACTAGATGAACACATATCAATACGTGAGCGGCACCTGATACTGGTGACAAAAACACGTACTGATACGTGAGCGGACCACAAAGTGTTAAACAGCTAATAAGCCACCAGCGGGACCCCTCAAACAACAGGATGGGGTGTGGAGGGGGCTGAAGCCGGAGGCCAGGGGAGCGCCCTGCTGGGTTGGCAGGCGGCCGGCGAAGGGTCTGGCCTCTGGGCCCCGCCCCTGTGGGGAGCAGACCCAGCTGCAGCTTCTAAGCTGGGGGGTCCTGGCCAGACTGCACGGTGACGTTATTAAGAACGACCCCTCTGCAAAGTCGCCAGAACTTACTGATGGAGACAGATCCTTCAGTGAGGGTCACAGGAGCCGTTTAGCGGTCATGCCGACGGAAGGGGAAAGAAAAGATCTGCTGGACAGAGTAGCAAAGGGCACTGCAGAATGCACCTGCGGGGCTCGCTGCCGAGGCTTTGGGGGGCGTGCGAACGGCCGGCGATCCCGAAAGCGCGTCTCCTATAGTGAGTCATGAGAACTCGTTCAGAAACCCGAGGCGCGAAGGATTTAGCACCTAGTGGCTCGGATATATTTAGCAGGCGCTCAACATGGTGGAATAAAAATATAGCGCTATAGCGGGACGTTAAGAGTAAGCGTTTTTATGTGGGAGGAGGAGAAGACAAGGAGGACCCAATTCACACACTCACAAACACACACTCACACACACATACACTCATGTATTCTCTCACACGCTCACACATACACACACTCATAAACAGACACACATGCATACACACACTCATGTATTCCCTCGCACACACTCACATGCACGCACACACACACACTCACACATTCCCTCTCACACGCTCGCACACATACACTCACACATTCCCTCACACGCTCACACACACACAAATACTCCCTCACATGCTCACACACACATGCTCACTCACTCACATGCTCTCACACACGCTCACACGCTCATGCGCACACACACGCTCACGCTCTCACACACACGCTCACACACTCACACACATACACAAATGCACATGTTCCCTCTTACACGCTCACACACATATTCCCTCACACATGCACACTCACACATACACACTCACACACACTCACATATTATCTCACACACCCACACTCACATTCCCTCTCACGTGCTCACACACACATACACACACATTCCCTCTCACACGCTCACACTCACACACACACTCACACACACACTCACATATTCCCTCTCACATGCTCACACACACACACTCACACATTCCCGCTCACAAACACACATTCCCTCTTGCACACTTACACATACACTCACACACATTCCCTCTCACATGCTCACACTCACACTCACACATACACTCACACACACTCACACGTTCCCTCTCACATGCTCACACTCACACTCACACATTCCCTCTCACACACTCACACTCACACATTCCCTCTCACACACTCACATGCTCACACACACACTCACACACACACACTCACACATTCCCTCTCACATGCTCACACTCACACTCACACATTCCCTCTCATGCTCACACACTCACACACTCACAAACTCACACTCACACATTCCCTCCCACACGCTCACACACCCACATTCACACCCACACATTCCCTATCGCATACTCACACACATACATCACACATTCCCTCTCACACGCTCGCACACATACACTCACACATTCCCTCTCACACGCCCACACACATACATCACACATTCCCTCTCACACGCTCGCACACATACACTCACACATTCCCTCACACGCTCGCACACATACACTCACACATTCCCTCTCACACTCACAGCTCACACAGGGGCTCGGCTCGGGGAGGAC
Source organism: Scalopus aquaticus (assembly GCA_004024925.1). Classification (NCBI taxonomy): domain Eukaryota; kingdom Metazoa; phylum Chordata; class Mammalia; order Eulipotyphla; family Talpidae; genus Scalopus; species Scalopus aquaticus. The sequence continues at coordinate 19,131 of PVIJ01019607.1, forward strand.
ACTGCTAGCTGGCCAGCTTGGCCAGCGGCAGCAGAAGGGAGGAGGAGCGTGGTGTGGACGCCGTGGGTGGGAGGCGTGAGGGGTCTCCAGGAGGACACGGAGGCCGGAGCTGGGAGCAAAGCCCCCGCAAGACCGCAGGTTCCAGAGACGCCGCGGACGGCGGCAGATGGCAGAGGCGCTCAGGGACCCGCGGGGTTCGCAGAGGATACCGGAAGAGGGGTAAAGGGAGACGTGGAAAAGCCTGCATTGGAGACGAGGGGTAGAGAGGCCAACGAGAGGAAGCGCAGAGGATAAGGGAGCTGAGAAGGCGAGAACCTAAAAGCAAGGCGCCGCGCACGGCCCACTAGCCGAAACGGGAAGAGCAAGGGAGTCTGGTGGGCCGACAGCCAGGGCTCCGCGGCTGGCGGGCGGGGAGAACAAGCGGGCGACGGCCACCACCCGCCCATGGCCACTGCTGCCGAGGCTTGGGCTGAGACCCCTGGCCAGTGCTGGTCCTCTGCGGTCGCGTTCATCCTCGGCCCCCTGGGGTTTTGTCAAACGCGTCCTGGGAGGGCCGGGGGCAGCTCACCCTGCTACCTGCGACTGGAAGGTACTTTCCTGGGGCCTCCCTGGGGGCGCAGGGGTCAAATCTCAGCCTATGAACCTCTCACCAGCCACTGCGACAAGAGTTTGCTCCCCAGCCAGAGAGCTTCCCACAGGGCGCAGCAGACCTCTCCTGTCTCCCCGCTCCTCCCCTCAGCAGTGGATTTCAGTGGATCCACCTGTTCTGCTCCCCACTCTGTCTCTGGGGAGTCCTCTCACCCCCACACCTCTGGCCTGCACCCCAGCTCTTGTATGCACAAGTAAATAAATCTTAAAAAAAAAAAAGAAAGTTACTTTCCTTGCTTCCTAGAGGAACTGCTTTAAGTGTGGGCTCTGCAGTGCAGGGGCAGGAGCCGGTCACACCGTCCCCAGGAACTGGTACGGCGGGTGTGGCTTGCGGCCCTTCCTGTGGCTTTCTCACTTCGTTCTTCATGAACGAGAGGTTCGTGCAACCCCATCCCACACTCCTGGGCTCTGTCACCCTCAGGGTGGCACTGGACACAGACATCTCTGCAACCACATGCTACTTAATACCACAGCAGACAACGTCCACTCACGGCTCTTCCAAGATGAGAGCACTGGACAAGGAGCCGCTCAGGGTTCCTCCCAGGAGCCTAGTCGCCCCTTTTTCAGAATCCCACGGCGACAGCAGCGTGTGAGTTGCCCACTCAAACCTAATATAGGTCACGATCAGTAGCTGCCATTCAGAACTCCTGTGGGCGAGACGCTGAACTGGGCGAGACCCCGAACGCAGCGGGACCTGGCGTTTGCTGTGGACTCTGCCGGCAGGCCGCCGCCTACCTGTGCTGCTGGGCCGGCCACGCAGCCCCAGGTGTAGACATGCTGTCTTCCGATTAATCCAGTTTATCTGGCCACATGATAAGATTCAGACCCCCGTGTCTCCCACTAAAAGGCACCGAGGGGACAATGCCCATCACCGGGATGTAGTTTGCAGTTCAGAGACGAGAGCCCGAGGGCCTTTCACGGGGAGGGGGGTAAGCTGGAGAACTTGCAAAGTTTCTTCAGCAAGGAGGTTAGCTGAAGGACTCTCAAAAAGAAGATGAAATTACAGGGTGTACCGTGTCCTCGTTTATCCTCCCATGTTCTACATTCAACTATGAAATCATTTCAAAGAGAAAAATTTCAGGCAGAGGAGCCAGGAAAACCGAGCTGCTGCCGCCCTCTGCTGGCTGGTCTGCTCGGGGAAGAGCCAGCCCGAGCGCTCCCCGGCAGGCGGTTTTCCAGTTTTCTGACTTTAAGTAATAGCAACTAAGATGGGGGGCGGGGGGACCCTCCTTCCTGGTAATTTATAGTTTCTTATTAATACCAGGTGAAAAATGAATCATAAATGGGCTTCACATGTGCAGCTCCGAAGCGGATTGGTTCCCTCCGTCACTTGCAATGGTATTATTTTATTTTAAAAATAGGCCTCCTATGGGACATCTCTGTACCTCCTGCTCAATTTTGCTGTCAACTTAAAATTGCTCTGAAAAAAATTAAATCTATTAAAAAAGAGGCCTTAAATGACATTTGAAAGAGATGAAGTGCAGCGAGCCTCCCGAGAGAGAGGAACGCTGGGCCCGGCTGGGAGGGAGAATGGCCCTGGGCTGAGCCTCCTGACCGGGGCCACCTCCAGGCCGTGTGTGCAGCTTTTCAGGTCTACGGTGGCTTTTTAACAGGGCCAGAAGGCGGCACAGAGCCAGCCGGCTGGGGCTGCAGAACCTCAGGGAGGCAGAGACTCGCCCTTCTGCTTAAGTTTGACACTAGGGCCGCTGGCTCGGGAAGGGCCTTTTGGGAAGCTCGGTCAGGCCCCGCAGTTCGGGGGAGGCATAGGGTGTCCGCGCCTGCGGGCAGCTCCACGACGGCGCTGTCTGGAGAGCAAGGTCTGAACGTGCCCGCGGGCTGGGAGGATGGACACCAGGTGGCCCCCAGGGGTCACGGGGTCGCCTCTCCACCCCAGGCACTTGGGTAGAATGCAGTAAGCCAGGTCGGGGCGTTTTGCTCGGGCCGAAGGCCAGAGGGAGGCGGCGGGCGCCCTGTGCACGCTGCTCTGGCGGGCGGGAGCCGCCGTGACCGACGTGAGTTCCCAGCAAACGCGAGTGCCCCGCACGGCGCGCGGGGCCGGGGCGCGGTGAGCGGGCAGCAAGACAGGCGGGGCCAGCTCCCCGCGGGGAGTGCGCCTCCCTGCAGCACCAGTGCGGTCTCCTGGTCTCCTCGGCGAAACGAGGACAATTCGGGCCAGCGAGAAAACCCGAGCCCCGCGGGGGCCTTAGGAGGCGGGGACACCGCGGCCACCCCCACACCGCGGCCACCCCCCACAGCCGCATCCGGCTCCGCAGCTGCGGCCTGACCCGGATCCCGCGGGCGGCATGAACCGCACGTTTAGCGCCACGTGCAGAACCATGGGCAGCGCGGGAGCCGGCTCTGGCCGTTCGGCACGGAAACGTCGGCTCCAAGGCCAGAGGGGCTGCCGTGGACCCCCCAGGCGCCGGGGTGCGCCTGCGTGTCCAGCAGAGAAGGGCGTCCGCGCCGGCCCCTCCCCTTGGCGCTCACCCCCTGCCGCTGCCTCTGGGGGCTCCTCCGCACTCTGCCTGGGGAAGGGGCGTCGCTTCGACTTGAGACTCACAAGCTGGCGCTGGGATCCACTCAGCCTTAGCAGAAAGGGGATTCTGACCCACCCGGCGCACGTCCGCAGCGAGGGCGCCCGCCCGAGGGGCAAGGCTGCGCCATCCCACTGCTGGGCCCCGAAGTGTCCAGCTCGGAGACAGGGGGCGGAAGGGCCCTGGGGCGTGGACGCGGGGAGGGGGCTCAGCCCTTCGTGGGGTCCCCTCCCGGAAGGGAGGCGGTCCCGGGTGGGGTGGTCGCGGACGCGCAGCGCGCTCCAGCCACAGGTCTAGAGACTTCAAAACCGGCCAACGGCACCTCTTGAGCGAGGTCTATTCTGCCACAGCAAACCCAACACTGATTTGCGTGACGGCGCCACGGATCCGCTCGGACGCCTGGGCACCCGGGCGGGCAGAAAGTCAGACCCGCGCGCCCCCAGACGGGCCAGGAGCCTCTGGGCCGCCCGCGCCCGGCCGCCGCCAGCTCTGGTTTCCTTGCTCTAAACTTGCTCGTTTGGAGACGCCCTGGTCTAAGGAGCAGGTGACTCTGGGCGTGAGCCCGCGGTGACCACAAGAATGACCACACCCCCACCCTGAAGACCAAGGACTCTGATTTCAGTTCCGCCACACGGAGGAAGCTGCTGCGGGCCAGTGCGGGGGTGGGGGGGTGGGGGGCAAGGCCTCAGGAAGCCCCTCAGCTCCAGTGCAGCAGGGCTGCCGGGGGCTCTCTCATTGGAGGATGCAGGGAAGAAGAGGGCGGGATGGGGGGATGCCACGAGAGAGGAGAGAGGAGGAG
>PVIJ01019608.1:0-23098 GCA_004024925.1 Scalopus aquaticus
TTCACCCATGATCCTTCTCCATGGTCCCTTGTGTCCTTTTCTACTCCATTTTGTGCCTTTATCCTCCCCCTCCCCCCACCCCCCCAAGTGTCTCTCTCCTATTTGGTTTCCCTATAGTCCTGTTACAAGTGAAACCATTCGATATTTTTCTCTCTTTCTGGCTTGTTTCGCTGAGTATGATCCCCTCTAATTCCATCCATGTAGCTGCAAATTGCATGTGTTTATACACATGTGTTTATACACACACACACATACACACACACACACACACACAATGGAATACTACTTAGTTATATTAAAAAAGATGAACTCTTGCCCCTTGTGACAACATGGATGGAACTGGAGGGGATTATACTAAACCAAAGAAATCAGGAGAAAGACAAATACCAGATGATGATTTCACTAGTGTGAATATAGAGAAACAAAACAAAGGAACAGACAGAACTAAACCAAAACCAACCCTAGAAATTGAACATAGATTTGAGGCTATCAGAAGGGGAGGCGGGAAAACAAAGAACAAAACAGGAAGAGAGCCCAATGGACTATGGTGGAGGATTATGGGTGCTTTGGTGGTGAGTACAGTATGGTAATATATATCTGAAGAAGTGTGAACCTACACCTCCAAATTATATAGTCCTGTAAACCAACACCTCAACTTAAAAAAAAAGTTTTTAATTAAAAAATAAGAGGAAAAAAAGAAAAGCTGACATATGCTAAAACATGAATGAAACTTGAAAACATTATACTAAATGAAAGAAGTCAATGAATCATAAAGACCACATATTACATAATATGTTTCCATTCATATGAAAGTCCAGAAGAGGGAAATCTACAGAGACAGGAAGTATATCAGTACTTGTTTAAAGTTGAGGTGGGAGGACTTCCCTGGTGGCCTAGGGGTTAAGTCTCAACACTATCCCCTCTACAACCTGATTTCAATCCCCAACCAGGGAGCTAACCCACATATGGCACAGTAGACCTCTTCTGTCTGCTCCCCTCAGCAGTGTATTTCAGTAAATCTGCTTGTTTTCCCCACTCTGTCTCTGGTGACTCCTCTCACCACCTGTTCCCCACGTCCTGCACCTCTGGCCTACACTCCAGTTCTTCTACAAAAAAAAAAATAAATAAATAAAGCTGAGCTAAGCTGGCATAAGGAGAAGGGATGATTATTAAGAGAGGTGATAAAATGCTCTACAATTAAAGTAGACCAAAAAATAAAATAAAATAAAATCGTAGTAGAGGTTGCACTATTGTGTATATTCTAAAGACCAATAAATTGCATGCTTTCAATGGGTAAACTGTATGTTACATGAATTATATCTCAATAAAGGTGTTTAAAAAATAATAAAAAAAAACCTCAATTCCTATCCCACATTTCCATACACCCACACAAAGCCATGCTGTCTCTACACCTATGCCTGAAACTTTTTAAAGTTGTGTCAGTTCATTCCCTGACGTTGGGAAACTGATCCTTATTTGAGACTTCAGGGCCCTTTTGAAAGTTTGAGGTAATTGACCATTTACACACAGAGCAAAGCAGTACTTTGATAATTACTAAAGCCACAGTCCTGAATCACGGGAGTCGGGAAATTGGAAAAACACATTAACCACCCCAATAGCCAGGTTTCAAATGAAAGGAGGCCTGGACTTCTGATAACTCTCAAGTACATTCTTAGCACACTCCACCTTTCTCTAGATCCTCCTTCCCCATTTTGGCAAACTTCCTTCCCTCCCCTCTCCCCCTACCCCAACAAACCCTCACTCTGAAGAAAAGCAAGAACATTCCCACCATCCTCTTTCCAACTGAACTCAACTGTCTCCAGCTCCCAGCTCACACGTAAAAGCCAAGTGAACTCTCTGATCTGAGTTAAAAGCTTTGTGTTGTGTGTACTCACAAGCTGGGGGGTTTGGGGGGAGGCTTGCCTTTTTCCTCCAGCTCAGATTACCTGGTTTCCAAGTAGGCCAACTCTGAGAGAAACCCTTCCAATCAATGCCTTCAGTTGAGGTCTAAATGCCCATGCCTCTTACTCCAGAGGAATAAGAAACAGACCAGAGGAAAAACATGTTGCAACACAGTTATTGCATTATTTCTTTATAACCAAGGTCTCTGGGTGGGGGCGGGTTGGGGGATGAAAGGTTTTCGTATTTAATGAATAAATGCCTTGTAGTCCTTTTTGGCTTTTCTTTAAAGAACTCCAAATACATTGCAAATGTTCTTTCATTCCTCATGAACCAGCTCCTCCTCAAGGAGGGAGTTGGAGAAATAAAACCCATTTCACAGATAAAGAAGAGAGGAAGCAAAGAGCCTGATAACTTTCCTGGTCCCCAAATAAGTCCTTGAGCTACAACTTTCACCATCAAATTTATTCCCTGCATCTCTTTCAATGTTCCGCCTAGACTCCCACTAGCTGTTTTTCCAAGCCAAATCTACTTCCACTCAAACCCTATTCTTCCATGATGCAACTACCAAAACCCACTTCATGTGATCCTTGCTTTTCAGGAACATACAAAATCAAGACATTGACTATATTGTATTATATTCTCTAGTTGTTTTCATGGGGATGGAGCACCCTAGCAGTCCTGCCAAAGATAAAATTGTAGGGTTTTTTGTTTATTACATTTTTGTGCAGAGGAAGATTTACCTGCTTCTTCAAAGCATTGGCAATTACCTGAGGTAAAGTAACCTAGAAAAGTTTTATATAAAGGAAACAAATATATAAGTTTTTAATATATAATAAATATCATCTGTTGAGCTAAAACTTAAACTGAGCTGAAACTCATAGTAATGAGAATACAGAGGGATAATCAATGTAGAATGTTGGTATAATTGGTTATTTATTTGTAAAATAAATTAATCTAGAGATGTGCCTTATTCCATATATCAAAATCAATTCCAAACTGACTAAAAAACGAAATGGAATAAAATAAAACCATATGGTGTGATGATTAATTTAATGTGTGTCAACCTGACTTAGCCATGAGGCACCCAGATATTTTGCAAAATATTATTCTGGGCATTTCTGTGCCAGAATATGTGAATTAGTAGACTGAGTAAAAGAGATTGCCCTTCATAAGGTAGATGAACCACATCTGATCAGTTAAAGGCTCGAATATAAGAAAAGGTTATATTCCCCTAAACAAAAGGGACTACTCCTGCCTGACAGATTTTTGAATTAAAACACTGGTTCTTTCTATAGCAGTCTGCTAGACTTCAAACACCAGATCTGAAGGTCATCAGAACATCAGAACGTCAGAACATCGATCTGGTGGCACAGCGGTTAGACGCTGCGCTGTGGAGCTGTTGGCAGCAGCGATGTGAGTTCAACGCCTGGTGGGGGAGATTCCCACATGGCAGGACAGGCCTCTCCTACCTTGCCCGCTGCTCCCCTTAGCGGTGTATTTCCATTGATCTGCCTGTTCTGCTCCCCACTCTGACTCTGGTGAACCCTCTCACAGCCCCATGCTTCTGGCCTGTACTCCAGCTTACATGCATAAAACAAATAAATCTTTAAAAAAAAAAATCAGAACATCAGCTCTGAAGATTTTGGACATGCCAGCTTCCATCATCATGTGAGCCGAGTCTTTATAATAAAACTCTTCCTATCCAGAGACACATCCTATTGCTTCTGTTTCTCTTGAAAACTCTAATACACTTGAGGAAAAATGAATAGAAGATAATCATGAACTTTGTGTTATAAAGGATTGTCTAACCTTTAAAATGATGGTAAGGGAACCCTGTAACAGAAATCCTTATTTCTCCGGCCTCCCTGGTGGTGCAATGGGTTAAGCACAGCGCTGTGGAGCTGTCCGCAGCTGCTGGGTGAGTTTGATTCCCAGCTGGGGAGATTCCCACATGGCGCAGCAGACCTCTCCTGCCCTGCCCCTGCTCCCCTCAGCAGTGTATTTCAGTAGATCTGCCTGTTCTGCTCCCCACTCTGTCTCTGGTGAACCCTCTCACCGCCCCACATTTCTGGCCTGTACCCCAGCTTGTATGCAAAAATAAATAAATCTTTAAAAAAAAAATGAAATCCTTAATTCTCACCCCAATCTCCATCTCAGAATTATCTGGGGCCCTGACCCACTCCAAGATGTCTAATAGAATTAGTATGGGACAGTGCTGAAGGAATGAATTTTTCAAAAGGTTTCCCAGTGATTCTAACATGAACCAGGTCAGCAACCACTACCTTGAAAAAAAAGACTGACATATTTGACTACATAAAATGTAAGCCCTAGAAGACTTTCAGGTTTAAGACAGTGAACTAAAGACATTCCTTCCTCCTTTTTCTCTCAGAAATCATCTTAAAACAAGAATGTAGAACAGAAATGCAAACTCCACTTTTTTTTTAACAGTCTTTTTTTTTTTTTAAGCTGGGGTACAGGCCAGAGGCGTGGGGCGGCGAGAGGGTTCACCAGAGACAGAGTGGGGAGCAGAATAGGCAGATCAGAACTCAGCAGATCACACTGCTGAGGGGAGCAGCAGGCGAGGCAGGAGAGGTCTGCCACACCATGTGGGATTCTCCCTGGCTGGGCTTCGAACTCGCATCGCGAACTGCCTACAGCTCCACAGCGCAGCCCTCCACCGCTGTGCAACCAGGGAGGCCCCCAAACTCTACTTTTAATGAAATTAAGAGCCCTGTGTAAGCAGGATAACTGATGAGGCAAAGGACAAACACAAATATCTGAAGAAAGGTATACCTATGAGAAGCAAGATATTTTCTAAGCAGATCTGCATAAATGCTCAGAGACTGGAAACACCTGGGATCACGGAAGAGGAAAGGAGGTGAGGGGCAAAAACAGTGAGATGGGTTGAATCCCCATTGTCTATATATGCGTAATTCTTTACATTTCCCTTGTGACTAGTTGCAGCATCTTACTGGTTTCCTTATTTTTTACTTGAATGTAATCTTTAACATGTATTCATTTTATATTTGTATGAGAGTCATAGCTTCACCTTTGAAAATTACCCATTAACTCAGCAAAATAGAATGTATCACCATGAAAAATTATATTTATAGCGTTATTCGATTAAATGACAACGAAGTTGTTTAACAAATAGTGTCAGGTGAAGAAAACAAGATACAATATTGAAAAATTCAGTGTGAGTGAACTATGTCAAAAACGTAATGGAAAGAAAAAAAATATGAATAGAGATTGCCGGAAGGTACTAAGAGTATCAGCAGGGAGGGGATTTGCTGTTTCTGCTTCTTTATGCCATTTTGCACCTGGCAGATTTTTACAGTGAATATGAATTGCCTTTATAGTCACACACACACACACACACACACACACACACACGCTTGCATGCACACACGCACACACACACACACACAAACTTTGAAGAGGAGAGAATAAAATAGATTCTGTACTCAAAGCTAGACCTAAGACACTGAGAAACAGGTATTGCAGGGTTTAGGAAACAAACAGCACCTGCAAGACTAGTGACCAAATGCCTCCACAGGAGAGATAGAACTGGCAGTTTGCCAGGAATCTGAAGGGCCTCTTGCATTTCATGGATATTTTATTTTTCCTTTTTACAGTGGAAATATGCATGGCTCAGTGTTTGCTCCTAAGAAAACAATTTCTAAACCAATCAGTGTAAAATAAATAAAGATTTAAATTTAAATTATATGTATAGCCTGGACAAACACCTACCCAGGCTTTAATCTCCACCAAGATGCTCATTAGGCAGTTTAGTGAATGCTTATTACCTGTTCCTGTCAAAGATAGGACCAGGAACTTTTTTAAATCAGGAAACCTACCAGAACCACATTCAAGAACCTTCCAGAATTAACACAAATCAGAACAGCATTCCAAAACCTTGTGCTTAGCAGATATCAGTCACTCGTACAATCACATACCACATAAAGGTGAAATTTAGAGCTTAAAAAAGATAATAAAATGAGTTTGCTTGTGCCCATTTTTATGCCTCTCTTCATAATGAAATTATATATATATATATATATATATATGTCAGATGCTACCCTCAGATCGAAGTTCAGTTGCGTCCCTGATCCCACCTCCCTGGGTCTGAGACTAAGCCCATTCCCCTCATGGTTGTCACCACAACATTAAGAGAGAAGAGAGAAGGAAAGGGACAAAGTTCACCCCTTTGGTTGCTTCAGTCCCTGGTGGGATCTATTAGTGGACAATTTAAGTGACTGCTTCCTAATTCTTGCCTGAGTAAATTCACAGAGAAATGGGGAAGACTCAAAGTGGACAGGGCAGTAATGAGACTCAGGGAGGAAATGACAGTGCTCAAAGGGCTTGTGCTGCCCAGTCCTCATCTGGAGCAACACTGACAATATTTGTGTGTACTATTGCACCACCTGCTATGGACTAAATTGTGTTTCCCAAAATGTATATGTTAAAACATATATCCCCCCATGTGACTGTATTTGGAAAGGGGGTCTTGAGAAGGTAGTTAAGGTTTAATGAGGTCATAAAGATGGAATTCTGATCTTATAGGATAAATGTCCTTATAAAAAGAAAGAGAATTCACTTTTCACTTTCTGTCTCTTTGTGGGTACACAGAGAAAAGACTTTGGTGGGGGGAGTGGAGGTGGGAGCAGGGGTAAAGGTGAGAAGAGAGTTCTCTACAAGGTGAGAAGAGAGTTCTCACTCGAAACCAATCTTGCCAAACTTTGACCTTGGACTTCCCAGCCTCCAGAAATATGAAAAAAATTAATGTCTGTTGTTTAAGTGAGACAGTTTGTGATATCTTATTATAGCAACTAGAGCAGGCTAAGGCAGCACTTCTGTGTTCTTAAAGAAACTGAAATTTTCCCACAATTGCACATCTATCCTTATTTCATTCCAAAAAATTAATGTTATTTCTTAAAAGAGAGTTTTTGAATTATTTGATTGTACAAAATCAAATAAACTAAGACATTTTACTAGCAGTTAGTATGTGCCACATATAGTATACTAAGTTCTGGAGGTATAAAGATAAATCCTCAGATCCTGAGAGTTTAGAAGAGAAATCTGCACATGCACAGAATTATATTACAAATAATAAATACCACAACTGAGATATATTGGAGGAGTTGTGGGGGTGCAGAAGAAAAAATGTACAATTTTGCCTGGCAAAAGGCTTTCTGGAGTGACAATCACTTTGAATGAGCATGAATGATTCTTCCACTAGGAGAAGTGAGGAATGGACCTTCTAGGATGGTGATGTGGTTTGAGCACTGGCTGAGAGAAGACAATGTTGTGGAGTCCACAGTCACGTATATAAAGGGTAGAAGGTAAATGGCCAAATGACCAGAGGTGAGGTTGGAAAAGTAGACAGGAGGCAGATGGCCCTGTCACAGTCATCGAGGAGCAAGGCAGAGTCCTAGCATGTCTGCCCACCGCCCCGCCCAATGCCATCTATCCCAATGCTGACAACCTTGGCAAGAATAGTCACATGAGGGCACTGCTCAGCCAGCATGGCAAGTGTCACTTTGATTTATTAACGTATAAACTCTTATAATTTGTCAGCATTTCCAGTGTGATGGTTAATTTTCTGTGTCAAATTGATTAGTCACAGGGTGACCAGGTTAAACATTATTTCTAGGTGTGTCTGTGGGAGTGTTTCCAGATGAGACTGGCATTTGAATCAGTAGGCTCGAAGTGGATTGCCCTCCCCCATGCGGGTTGGCATAATTTGATCCATTAATCTATTGAAATCCTGAGCAGAACAAAGGGCAGAGAAGGAGGCATTCACTGCTTTTTGCCTGCTTCATTGACTGAGCTGGGACATCTCATCTCTTCTGTCCTCCAAGTGCGATTTACACCCTGGGCTCCCTGGTTCTCAGGCCTTCAGCTGAACTGAACTTGGACTGAACAACGCCACCACCTACTTACAGATGGCAGATCATGAGCTATCTCAATCTCCATAACTATGTGAGCCAATGTCTCACAGTAAATGTGTGTGTGTGTGTGTGTGTGTGTGTGTGTGTGTGTGTGTGCGCGTGTGTGTGTGCTGCACGCATATGTGCCCTGGAGAAGCCTAACTAATATTCAATCCATGTAGCATGACAAATTGCTCTGTCTATGCCATAAACTTTTTTCAGACCCTGAGAGTCAGCACCTGAGGTTCTCACAGGAACAACCATCTTTCAGAAACAGTGTCCAGTTGCCCCCCACTCTTCGGCTCTGGGGTTGGTGCTCCTGACCTGGGCTCCCAAGCTAGAGAAAAATCACACAGTCATTTAGACTGATCCCAATAAAAATCTGGGAATCCACCCCGGCTGTGCCCTTGAAACCATCTCACATGTCAATGAAGGTTTTTCTCAATCACCATTTCCCCGAGTCCAGGCCTCTCACTGTCTTTCTCTCCCAAGGACGTCCTCAAGCCCAAGTCAAAGAGATCCGAGCTGACGGGTGGGGCCTGTTTGTTCTTCCTCATCTCCCACCACCTTTCACTTGCAAGGATACTTCTCAATGCCATATCCTTCTGAGCCTGAGCAGACCTTAATTGTGGGCTGTGTCCATTCCTGGCCCTCCTGGTATTCTCAGCCTCTCTCTTTCACCTTTCATCCCACAGCAAGGGGAAACCAGACAGTTGACATTGCAGCTGGCCCTGCTGAGGGGGCTGACTTAAATTAGTGTTGCTGGAAATGGTAGAATGCACGAGTAGATATCCCCAATGGGAGCAAGGACAAACCTTGAACTGAGGCTTAGGGGAGTCTTCTCAAATAAGAGCAGGTCCCTGCATAGGTCCTGGGTGGACACCGCCAGTTTGGGGAGCAAGGAGTCAATAAGCTGAGCATTGATTTAGGAAAGTTTGGGGACAACCAAGTGGACGCCATGCAGTAAGACCAAGGTAGTAAGACCCAGGTGAGGTCTGACAGTCATTGGAACTACTGCAGCCACCATGGGGCACTAGGGAGAGCCAGAGCCTCTGATGTGGCACCCAGGGGCAGTAGCCTTGGAGCCCCCAGTGCCAGTGGGACTGGAGGTGAAAATGGGGGCCCTGGTGCTGCTGCTGGTGCTCACTCTCATCTGCAGCCTGGTAACCCATCTGTGTGTTTCACTGGCCCAGGGCCAACCCTAAAGACTCATCCTCCTGCCAAAAACCCCGAGCAGAGTAAGCTGCTTCACCACAGGTGTCTTTCCACCACCTGCCTCCTGGGCCTGCTGCCTAACTACCTGGCTGCCATAGATGAGGCCCTGGCGACCTGCATGGAATGTCTCAGTTCCCCCACAAGAGCTCATCAAGCCATGGGCGTCTTCCTAGTCCTGTGATGGAGCAGATCGCACTGGCTTACAGGGAGTAGTAGGGGGGAACCACCTTGCAAGGAGACAAGGGCTCTGCTGGAAACAATGGATGACGGACTGCAGCACCAGAATGATGGGCCAGGGGCCCACAGGTAAGCAGAGCCCTAGAGCCCCCTCAGCCCTGTGTGCCTCTGTACTGGTCTTCTCCTTTGCCCTGCACTTGGTGCTCCAGGGGCTGGCAGTGGGGCAGTGAGACTGGCACAGGCCATGGAGCTGTGCCTGGCCTTGCTACTCTACAAGGGTATCCTGACAGTCAGCTTGTCCCTGCGACCGTTTGCAAAGTCGCCTGTGAGCATATGTGGTAGCCTTGCTGTGATGCTCATGCATGACACCTCTGGGCACTGGTCTGGGCACAGCTCTGGCAGAGTCAGCTGGGCCATTGCATCAGCCGACCCATCTGTGCTGGAGGGCATGGCAGCTGACATCTTTCTATATCACCTTCCTGAAAATTCTGCCCCAGGAACTGGCCACTTCTGAGCAGACAGCCCTCAAGTCATTCTGCTCCTAGCAGGCTTGGCCCTGCTCACTGGCCTGCTCCTCATCCAAATCTAGGAGGCCTCAGGAAGGGAAAGGGAGGTTGGATAACAGGTGTCCTTTACCTTTACCTTGCACCCCAGTGTGTGGGGAATAGGAAGGACTGGGGGACGGCAGCATTGAGGACCAAAGAGCTCTCTGGAAGGTAAGGATGGAGGTTTTGGGACATCTGACCAATGAAAGGGAAGTGGACAGATCCCCAGGCCAAGGGGCAAGAGATGGTGAGGCCACAAGTCATGTTCAAGGCACATTAGTATAGGAGAAGACACTGACTACTAGAATTGAGGGTCAGACACTGCATACAGGCACAAGCTGACACTTGGAAAGTCGGGGGTGGGCGCCCAGCATCTGTGGGATAGTGGTGTAGGGAGTGCTTGGGGCTGGAGGCAGCAGGCCAGTTGATTCTAGCCTGATCCAGGCCCCCTCCTACTCTTTTTGACTCCTATTCTCAAATATATGTCCTTCTTCCATTCTCCCTAGGGACTAGGGCCAAATGGGCTCTTCTTGCCAGTTTTGGTACCTGCTCTGGCTTCTTCGGTCCTGCTCATGTCTCTATTTTTAAAGCTCCAAATAAATATTCCTCTTTTTCGAAGCACAGTGACGGCACAGAGCCCTGCCCTGCATGTCCGTGGAGAGGACCTGCTTGCCTTTATTTGGTTCCCACATCCCGGGATCGGGCAGAAGTGTTTGCTGAAGTGGGATAGGGGAGTCTTGGCAAAGCCAAGAACCCCCCCACTCCTGCTGCATCCTAGAAATAGGGAAAATCAACATGGTGCCCCAGCCCAGGTGATATAAACACTGAGCTGCCAAGCCTTTTTTATACCAGAGTAGTCCAAGGGAAGGGAAATGTTCACACCCCCAGGGATATTTCTGGGTAGGGAAGGCTGTGCATAGGGCCATATTCTCTAGAATCTATTTTACTCACCGACCTGTTTTGGTACATGTTACCCAAATAAAAAATGTTTCTATAAAAAAAAATTAAGTTTGGGGATTCAATTCCTGATAGTTCAGCTCCTAGAAAGGCCAGGGTGGGGGCCTCTCTGGTGGTTCAGGGGTTAAAGTCTCAGCATTATCAAGTCATCACCAGGCATTGTGGCATGCATTCAGTCCTGGCCAGGGAGCTAATCCACGTGACTCAGCAGACCTCTCCTGTCTTGCCCGCTTCTCCCCTCAGCAGAATATTTCAGTAAATCCGCCTGTTCTACTCCCCACTCTGTCTCTGGTGAATCCTCTCACCCCCCCCGCACCTCAGACTACACCCCAGTTCTACACAAAAATAAATAAAATATTTAAAAAAGAAAAAGAGAGGCTAGGGTGACCCTGGGACCTTCCATTAGAAGGTTCAAAGGATATGGAGCCCCAGAACAGTGGGCAGTAAGTAGCCTCAAAGATTTAGAAAAACCTTCTGAGTCTTATCATCCTTTCTCCCTCTATCTCCTTTCTCCCTGCATCCTGCACATATGCAGGTCCATCCACAACAAACCCACACCCTTCTACCCACCAACATCTTCCTGTGCAGTCCATCTTTTAAAAAAAAAATGTGCCCAGAGGCTCATTCCCTAGGAGTTTTTAACCTAGTTTGCATTTCAAGAGAAAATTAAGTTGCATTCCATGATTTTCTTTATATTTACCTCTTCTACTGGCTGGCGCCAAGCTGCTGAAACCCTCACCATAATAAACCTCTTCTCTTCGAAACAGGAAGTGCCATTTGGCCCAGCCCAAAAGGAGTGTTCCTTCTAGTCCCCACGAAGAGCACCACCCAGGGTTGGCTCTGGCGCCTCCTCCTGCCCTCTCTTTGGTCTGAGCAGGCTGTGGGGTGGGATCTGGCAGTCCCCAGAGGAAGCAGAGGGGTAACTTTCACTTAAAGCTTCTCTGTAGCTAGAACTGGCAGAGCTAGGATCATGGGCTGGGGTAAGATCAGGGTCCTGGTCTCTATAACCTGTAGTCTATAAGAGATTAAATGTCCCTGTGAAGCCAACTGAAGACATGGCCATGAGTTCTTTGTGATGACTGTTGGGATGGAAAGAAGAAGGTTTGAGGGTGGAGAGGCAGGAAGGATAGAGCTGTCCTTTGCCTTGGTGACACCGGGACTTTATAGCCCCTATCAATAGCGGCTGGTTGAGACTCTTCCCTCACTCCCAGTCACTGCTTAGTTGACCAAACTCCTGCCCTGACTGGCGACAGCTCTACCTAGTCTCCCTCAGGTGGTGTGAGGGCACATCATTGTCACCTTGTGAAATTTCAGACTTACCTTGTCCACAGTCCTCCTCTCTCTCTCTCTAATCTCAACAGACCTAAAGGGAGGAAGGGAGAGACAGAGGGAGGGGGGAGGAAAATAGGAAAGAAAAAGAGATGGAAAGATTCGATAGGGTAATCCATGTTCTTCACTGCCATTCACTTCTCTAAGTAATATTAAGTTACAATAGCTTAAGGGTTTGGGTATCATTCTAGCCAATCCTGGTTTCACATTACCCTGGGGAAAACATACAAAGATGGGTGCAAAATAATTTGGCTAAAGTACAGAATCTTTTATTATTTGCCCAGGAGCGCCCAAGGACAGGCTGGATGCGGAGCAGAACTGAGAGAAATTCAGAGAGACCTCAGTGCTGTCACCACTCCCGGTTTGCTCCGGGAATCAGTCTGACAGGAAAAGATCAGTAAAGTTGGCTTTGTTTCTTCGAACAGGTTGTTCAATAAAAAAAGACTATCTTGCAAAAAATAGTACAATTCTATTTTCAATGAACTTTCTAAGAAATATTTAAGCAGCCCAATTTGCCATTTCTCTTGGGGAAAGATATTATATATGAATAGTTTGGTAAGACTGTAATGCTCTATAAAGATATTAATTTTTCTTTTACACTGTAAGCAAGTCTAAAGTCCATGCACAGTATAGACTAGTAATTTTAAGTAACTATCTCACATACATTGTGAGTTCAAATCCAGGTTCTACCTTAACTAGTCATGTGACCCTAAGCTAGTCTATGAGCTTTAATTTCTTCATCTGTAAAATGGCCTCATAGGTGGAGTGAACATCAGAGCTAAGACATGATAACACAGAGCCCCTGAGCCAGATTAACTGTTCATAAACATCAGCTACCAAAAATGAAAACATAGTAGATATTATCTATTACTAATCACACATTGAAGGATCCTACACAATCTTGAGGATTAGATGTCTAATCCTCTCTCCCAGAAAAACTAGGGACTGGGATACTGAACAAAGTTGTAGCTCTGCATCCCCCAGGGAATCAACTGCCAGTCAACCTCTCCAAGAGTTTCAGCAACCGAAAGGCACTGAGCAAAGATGGGGAAATCCTGAATTTGAGGCAGCTATAGGGATACTTTGGAACCAGATGAACTCAAAAGTTTTCAAATGGAAAATGGGAGGAGATTAAGGAAATTCGAGATCCCAAAAGGGAAAACCAAAGCTTTATTTTGTTGGGTGCCAGTTACTTGTGGCCAGTAATTCATAAAAGTACTACCAAGACTTGTCTCTTTTCCCCACCTTTCTCCAACCTAATTTTGTGTTAGTAAAAGTTTAACAACCAGCTTGGATGAGTTTTTCTCTTGGCATTTAAACTTCAATGATGTAAATGTACTACACAATTTACAAATAATAATAAAAAACTCAGTACTTGTTATTGTAAATTTCACAGTGCTAAATTGAAACTAATTTATCAGTCAGAGAAGATTTTCATTATTTTTACCAACCTAAGGTTACAATTGCCAAATGAGTATAATCCTGACATGCACATCAGTTGACATTTCATTTTCAGTAACAATTGACTTGCTCATTTAATACTAGAAGAATATTTCCTCTTTTTTGTTGTATTCATGATAGACTTATAAATTTAATCCTCATTATTAATATTTATCACTTCAAATCTAGATAATCAACCAAAAAAATAATCTGTACCCTTTGCTAATTCTGTGATAGAAGCATTTCCACCATGGCCACTTTTCAAGTTACCAACATATGGTCACTCCATGGTGAGTTGAAAAATTTTTCAGTCGCATACCATTGTATAGTCATTCCACCAAACAGAAAGAGTAGATGTAAATAAACTCAAAAACCTAGATAATCATAAAGATGTAGTAAAATAATAAGTGATAATTTTAGTATGTATTTCCTTTATATACTATAATTTATTTATCAATTTATGTAAGGTAATTTTTAATAATGACTATTTTTAATAACCAGTTCACAAATTTCTAAAAATTTAGCAATTGGTTCTCACAAGTCATTATGAACCAGCTCTGACTCTCTTCTGTCCCATCCCCACCTTCTCCACCAAGATCCTACTCATCTATCTCCAGCCCACACCCACTGACCTGGAGTCATACAGTGCTTTCCCCAAAGGGGACCGGTAGGAGGGCATAACACAGTCTGACTACTTTTCTTTGAAGAAAATGAATTCCCATCCACAGTCATTCCTTTGACCCCCATCAGAGGCACTAAGAAAAAAAATAACAAAAAATTCCATGAGATTGACAAATTTGTTACTTCCTGAGGAATCAAGCAATAATTTAACACTCATCCGTGCTTACTAGGTGCCAGGCACTTTCCTACGCACTCTTTGTATGTTAATTCATTTAATCCACAGGCCATCCATATAAGGTGGCTACTGTATTAATCTCCATTTTATAAGTAAGGAAAGTGAGACACAGAGGTTAAGTACTTTGCTTTGAGTCCCACAACTCATAGATGGCAGAACCAGGATTCAAACCACAGACAAAAAGGATCCTCAGCTCTCAGGGAAAATAACCCCCTTCTGTGTCCACATCCCTCCCTTTCTGTAACTTTGATTTCATATTCTATCATTTCTAGCACACTCTTACCAATACCCTAAGGCAGCTTATTACTCTATTCTTTTGTTATACCTGTCAGGCAAAACCTTATTGCTGGATACACGCATTTATACGCCTTCTTTGAGCTGAGACCTGAGCAGCTAAAAACTGCTGGAGAAATCATTGAATGAATAGAATTGTCCTACAATAAATTTATGACCAAACTCAGGTGAGTACTCAACAAATTGCCTTAAACAACTATCTTCTCCAGCCAACTCTACTATTATCTTTTCTACTACTCTTTACTCTCCTCAAACTTTTGACCAGCCTCTCTCCCCTTTAGGAATGAGCAGATGACTTTGTCTCCTACTTAACAAGAGATGGTTAAAGCTAAATTGTATATGATGTCTGTGTGTTTTTTTGTCTGTGTCTGTGGTGTCTCTGTGTGCTTATGTGTGTTTGTGTGAACTGTCAAGGAGTTTTCACCTATCTTATTTTAGTTTTTACAGTTCCTACCAGAAAGTAAATACAATTTTAAACCAGCAAGCACTAATTTTACTCCAGAAGATAAAAATCATTCAAATGTAATTCAATAAAAGTGTACAACCCTTAACCAAAATTCTGCTTATTTTTAAAAATATATAGTCTTTCTTTAGCATTCATTACATAAAATGAGCTGTCTTTTGCTGTTCAAATTTTTTCTTACAACATAAATCCCCATCATATAACTTTTCTGTTCCAAAAATCCCTCATGAATTTTTTATGTAGAACCCAGTGTTTCATAACTATTATTCCCTTTTCATATACGTATTTCTCATTTGGATATGTTCTTTCATGAAATGTCTACTTCAGTGTTTTCTCATTCTTCTTTGTTATCTACCTTTTCCTCATTGATTTGTGTGACATCTTTATATATTCTGGATATGACTCTCTGCTCAGAGTTCATGACTGTAGGAATGATTTGCATCTAATTCACCAGCGTTTGCATCATCTTTTCTTTTGTGGTTTTATAACGAGATTGTAACTGAGAAGGAATTGCACGAAAACAATTTAGAAATAGCTTTGTATCCACATGAATCTATTCCCATCTTCTCCTGCACTCTTCTTGCAAAAGACTACCTCCTGTCTAAAAATATCCCTCTATCTGGGCTTTGATCCCTTCTCAAAAATCCTAAATCAGCATTCAAGCACCTTCTTTCTTCCAAAAGGAAGAAAGAAAAAGAAAGGGTAAAAGAAAGAAGAAAGGAGGGAGGAAGAATAATTCCTCAGTTTCATTCATCCTGCTACCACTCCACACGTGCTTACTCCAAAGCCTTACCTCCTACCCACTCCTCAGTTCACCTCGACCTATGGTTCTTTCCCACCATTCCCCCAAAATACCCTCACTGAGGTCACCAGTGACCTCCATGTCAATACAGCCAAAGGACACCTCCCTGTCCTTGTTCTCCTGGCCCTCTGCAGGATTCCACACAGATGATGACACCCATCTTCTTGGAACACCCTGGTCTCTTGGTTTCCACCACCCACGCACTCATTTTCCTCCTAACTCCCTGATACTCCATCTCATTCCCCTTGTCCTAATCATAAAGTGGGGCGATTCCCATCACTCCAATCTCAGCCCTTTTTTCTCCTCTCCTCAGGCGAGGTCTCAGGTGGTCTCTCACTTTCATGGCCCTATCACCACCAAATACTGTAAAATGTCTCTGAGCTCCACGCAGGGTAGCAGCTTCAGTCCATTGGTCCCAACATACTTATAAATAAATGCAGGACTCCGGGTCTCCCTGTCTCAGCAAGTAGCTCCGTGGTGCGTTCCCAGTGCCAGACAGAAATCAGGCCCTCATTCTTGATAGCTCTTAATTGTACTAAGTCTTACCTACAACCCATGGGCCCTACATATTCCATAAGACCCCACCCCTCTCTCATTTCATCTGCAAACACTCTCACTCTCCTCCAGCTGCAGGAGTCTTCTTCCTGACCCTCAAGGAGATAAAGTATGTACCAGCCTCAGAATCACTGTGCTTATTTCTTCAATCGGAATATTTTTTCCTCAGCTATCCTTGCAACCAGCTTCCCCACTTCCTTTACTCAGAAGTCACCTTTTTAATATGGCCTTTCCTGGCCATCATGCATAAAACGGCAATGTTCACCCTCATGCCCATGTGAGTACTTTTAATACTTATAAGCTTTATTTTTCATCTTAACATTTATCACTTTCTAACATGCTGTATATTTCACTTACACATATTAACTATTCTGTCTCCTGTACTATAGGCTAAGCTCCACAAGGATAGGGGTTCTTGTCTGTTTTGTGCACTGTTGAGTCCGTGGCTGCTCTATCAGTGCATGACGCATAACAGGTCTCAGGGAATATTTGCTGAGCAAATGAAGGAATGCATGAACTCCTACATCTAGTCAACCGAATCAATCATCTGGTCCCACAGCTTCTCCACGAATGTCACGCTCATTCACCCTCTGTCACTGCCTCCACCTACTCAGCATGCTGGACACGGAGATGCAGCACGCAGACATCTCCTCAAGAAAGAACTTGCTGCCCCACTCTCAGCTCTTTGTCTCAGTTCAGAGAGTACATCCTAGGTCAGTTCACACCCAAGACAGAACAAGATGGGGGCATAAGTGCCTGGCCCTGTGTGCTGATGAGAAACCACATCAGGCCAAGTACACTCCAGAACTTCCAGGGGCCTTGACTGTGACTTGTTCGTGCCTGCATTGCAATTTGGCTTCTCTCTCTGCTCAATTCTGCTTTCTTTCCTCCCTTCCACAGGAAGAAATAACTACCCTGCCCACCAAATTTGATCCCAGCCTCTGCTCCTGGAAAAGCAGACAGCAAGAACAAATAACTATTCCCTCTTACCCTCTTAATCCATTAATGGTTCAGCTGGTCTCCCTGCTCTCAGTCTTCACCTCTAACTCATCTCTGCATTGCAGCCAGGGACTTCTTTTCAAAAACATACTCAATCCCATTCTTAAAACCTCAGCTTCCTGTGGCTCTTAGCATAAAACCCAAAACTTTTTTAACGTAGAACTAGAAGGCCTGGCATGATCCTATCCTGCCCATCTCACCTGCTTCAAGCCCCAATGCTGTCCTTCAAACTAGTTGGTCCTCCACCCAGAAAAGTCACTTTCTGACTGTATCAAGGTCCTTCCCAGAGCTGAGTTTTACTCATGCTGTTACCTACATCTAGGGTTCTCAACTCTAACTGCACACTAGAATTTCCCCTGGGATATTTTCTCTTTCACTCCAAGGCCACATTCAAAACCAATAAAATCAGAATCTCTGCAGGTAGCATGCAGGCAACAGCATTTTTCAAACCTCTCAGGTGATTTCAATACATAGCGAAGGTTGAGAACCACTGGTGTGGCACCTTGCTGCTCAAAATGAGGTACCCTGATGAACAGCTCTGGTGTCATGTGGGAGCTTGTTGAAACGCAGGCTCTTGGGCCCCACTCCAAAGCAGGGTGTCCTGGTGGTCGGAATGCACGTGGAAGTGCAGCGCTGGCAGGGCACTACCACACCCACTGGCTCCTCCCCCACCGCATCCTCATTCCTGCTCTTCCTCCCTAGGTGAAACCTCCTCTAACAGCCAAGTCCTTTGGGGCTCTCTTGGCCCCCTGGACTTCATGGCTGTTAGCACCATTGAGCTTCAATCATTATATATTGATTCTTTTAATGTTTGAATCCCCTAGTAGAAGGTGAGTACCATTAAGGCAGGAATCAGTTCGGTTTTGTCCATTATTGTTCCCCAACTCTGAGAAAAGTGCCCGACTCCTAGTAGGTCTTTAGTAAATATTTGTTGAATTTTGAAGTGACTTCTGGGTGGCCCAGAGCACTCCTAGTGCTGTCCAGAGAGTGGTTCGGAATGGGCATTTGACCGAAGACTGTCCAATCAGAGCCAATAGTCCTCATCTGTGTGTTTGGACATGTTTTAACAACAAAAAAGAAGAGAGAGAGAGTGCTCCTCTCCATATTATGAAAGTGGCACATTTCTTGAGGAAAAATTTTAAATTCCAGGATGAAGGAATAAATTAAAATAACCACACTGGTAATCAGGGAAATAAATGCAAAAGAAAATCAATGAGATACCATTTTTCATTCATCAGATTGGCAATTTTTTTCCCTTATGGTCAAGAATTAACAAAGTTGTAGGAAATGGATAGTTACATACTTCAATGGGAATGTCAATTATTATAGCCCATAAGGAGGAAAAGTTCCTCTATCTACTGAAAGTTCAATTCTGGAAACCATTGTTCTTCTCCATGAGCCTTGAGCAGACCTGTGTACCTGTGCACAAGGGTTGTGTTTAAGGATGTGAAACACAACTGAAACATTGTTTGCAATGGTGAAAAAATCAGAAGCAACATAAATATCCATGAAAAGGGAAGAATTGAATCAGCATAATAAAGCCATAGAATGGGATTGCATGCTGTAATTAAAAGAGTAAAGTAGATCAATGTGTCCTAACACCCAAAGAGATGTGTTGCTGAGAAATGCAAGTTGCAAAAAGAAATGTACAGGCTCATGTCGTTTAAGTTTTTTTTAATCCAATCACACACAATTTGATTTCGTGTGTGTGTGTGTGTGTGTGTGTGTGTGTGTGTGTGTGTGAGAATACATAGAAAAAGCCCCAAAGGGGCTATTTGTGTGTATGGATGCATAGAAAAAATACCCTGAACAAAGGGAATTAAGTCTACTCTTACCACAAAAGAGTAATTTTGCTCAAAAAAGAATACAATAACAGGTTAATTACATTAATAAATGGTGTATATATATATATATACATATATATATACACACACGTAGAAATACAAAAAGAACATTTGAAAAATATGTAATGAACAAAATAAAGAAAATAATCTCCAGTCCCACCTAAACTGCTAACCCTCTGTAGCCCTTTTGGAAAGGCTCAGGGGTCTACTTAAGGCCCCTCAAGCATGTCTATCGAGCCATCAGCTGCCCTTCTGCCCGCAAGGGATTCTGGCACCCTTCAGTCCAGGAGATCTTCTAATCCCAATAGCACCCCCCAGACTCTGAAAATGTCATGGTGCCCACCTACCGCTTGCGATTCAAAACACATAACACTGGCAGAGTTCTGAATTTTCCCATGGCTACTTCAATGCTTTTTCTGAGCAGTGAATATCAAAATCTTTTCAAACAAATGCCATCATGCCCCCCAGCCTCCCATCTGGATATTTATTTTGTTTTGCTTTGTTCTGTCGGAGGTTTTGTATCCCTGCTTCTTGGTGCCCTCAACCCACACACAGTCTGCCTGCTGACTAACCCTGCACTGCTCCTCTCCCCACTCCCTAGGAGCCTGTGTTTGCAAAGACACACCCAGGTTGCCTGCCCCCACCCCACCCCACATCTATCCTTCCTGTTTCAGTCTTGCCATTGTGTCCCAGGCAAGCTGCAGAACAATGAATTCTTAGCAGATGATGGTGTTGCTCTGTCTCCAAGTTCCGAGCCAACCCCAGTTATGCCTGGCATCTGGGAGTCAGCATTTTGTAAGCTTCTGTGACATTTGAGAGCTTACATCCCACTTCTTCCAACATTTGGAAAAGAGAAGGAAGGACAGAAGACTGCTCTTGTCACCACCAGTGAGCTCATCCTTCTCAGAGAGACCAAAAGAAAGCTAAATTTCACCCCATGCATCAGGAAATCAGAATTCAGGAAAAAGTACACATTCCCCAGTTGTCTGACCTTTCTGTAAAAAGGAGAAGTAGACTGAGGCCTCCTCCCTAGAGTGAGATACCTGATTAAACAAAGAAAGACACTTTGTAGTAAAACAAGCCCTCATGCCATCCATCTGAACACCCTTCAATTTCTGTATACCTTCCAAAGTCACCTTTTTTACCAGGATTCTGGCGGCTGTAGTAACACATTTCTGGATGCCCTTCCCCACTGCTACACTTGAGGCAACATAACCATAAACAAGTTACTTACTCTGAATTACAGTTTCTCAATCTGAACTGGGAATATTAATTCCTATTATATTGTCTGGTTGAAAGGGTTCACTTTGTGATCCCAGAGCAATGCCTCCAGGCATTACTCTCTCCAGTAGTGGCTGACCAACCTCTAAATAAATGGTGCCATGGGATTCAGATTGACTCTTCTTCAATATTCCCTCCAGACTGAAACCATCAAGTTGTCATCCCCAGGGCCTCCCTGGTGGCACAGCGGTTAAGCACTGCGCTGTGGAGCTGTTGGCAGCAGTGACAGGAGTTCGATGCCCAGCCAGGGAGATTCCCACATGGCGCAACAGACCTCTCCTTCCTCGCCCGCTGCTCCCCTCAACAGTGTATTTCTGTTGCGCTGCCTGTTCTGCTCCTCACTCTGTCTCTGGTGAACCCTCTCACCGCCCTATGCCTCTGGCCTGTACCCCAGCTTGTATGCATAAATAAATAAATCTTAAAAAAAGAATAAAGTTGTCATCCCCTGATTCCCCTATTGCGGGCTCTTTAGAAATTATCAGTATTGTTAGCCATCAAGCTTTCAAACTCAGCCGACCATAACAAACCTGCCAATTAGTTTTCCTCCAAATCCTTTGACTATGGGGTCCATCTGCCCTGTTCTCTAAAATTATTGTTTTACATTTGTTTTCAAGCATATCTCTGACTTTCTTTCTCACTTTCCACACTTGGAAGTTTGAACTTTTTGGCATCAGTGTTTACAGGGTCCTCTTCTACACTTCTACAGTGTCTGCAGGGTCACTCGGCCACCAGCTATGGTCTGCAAGGATCTGACTCATCTTCCTGCCCACTAGTCTTTGTGAGTCTGCCATGAAAATTATTCACTGATTCAAGATCTGAGTTTGGTCAAGGCTTAGACTTTGCACCCTGAGTGCAGTGACTTGTTTGCTGCTCTGTAAAAAATGGCCTCTGTTTTTGTAAAGCAAGGCATTGGTACATATTTGTTCAAAATTGGCTTTTAGTCTTTCTATGGGCTAGTGGTCATTATTCTAGATCTTTATGGCACTGAAATCATTAATGATCAATACTTTTAGAGTAGTTGGGAGTCAAAGAAAATGAAAAGAAAGCCTCTGAGTCTTTTCTCTGCAATTGCTCATCTGTTGATTCAAAACTTCTAGAAGGATAGGCAAAACCATGGAGACAATAAAAAAAAAGATCAATGGTTGCTGGGGGGCATGAGGGGGACAGTGAATAAACAGAGTACAGAGAAATTTTAGAGCTACAAAAATACTCCATATACCTAACAATTGATATATGTCATTACACATTTGTCCAAACTGATAGAATATACAACACCAAGAGTGAATCCCGGCCTCCCTGGTGGCACAATGGGTTAAGTCTCAGCCTATGAAGCTATCTGCAGCCACTGCAGCACGAGTTCGATCCCTGGCCAGGGAGCTTCCCACATGGCGCAGCAGACCTCTCCTGCCTCTCCCACTGCTCCCCTCAGCAGTGTACTTAGGTGCCTGCCTGTTCTCCCTCCTATGTCTCTGGTGAATCCTCTCACCACCCCACATCTCTGGCCTACACCCCAGTTCTTGTATGCATAAATAAATAAATCTTTACCAAAAAAAGGAAAAGGTGAACCCCATGGAAAATTACAGACTTTGGGTAATTATGAGTCAATGCAGGCTCCTCCTTGGTTAAAAAAAACAAACAGTAAGTATCGTTCTGGTGACAGACAGTGATAATGAGGACGCCATGCATGTGTGGGGGCGCAGGCGTGTAGACATTTTCTACATTAACCTCAATTTTATTATAAAATTAAAACTGCTCCTAAAATGTAAGTCATTTTAAAAACACTTCTGAAAAGGATGTTTGTTCTCCCTGTTTAGCGAAGGAACTTTTCAGGAAGCTGCTCAGAGGTAAAAATTCCACCCAAGAGGTGTTGTGCTTTGTCCTCCATAAGGTCTTCATTTTGCTTCTTTTTATCTTCCTTTACTGTTTTTGTCCCACCTCTTTTTCTTCATTTGAAACCTAATTTTCTCCTTTCTTTCCCTTTTTGTCATGATCATACAATACCAAGAGTGAGTCCTAAGGCAAATTACAGACTTTGGGTCATTATCATCAAAGAGGCTTAAACTGTGTCCTGACTTACATACTAGATCAGAGTGGACCCTAAAACCAATGACTAGAGCAAATGGCCAACAGATGAAAAAATGCTCAACATCACTTATAATCAGGGAAATGCAAATCAAAACCACTATGAGATACCACCTCACACCTGAGAGGATGGCACACATTAAAAATACAGGCAACAACAAATGCTGGAAAGGATGTGGAGAAAAAGGAACTCTTCTACACTGCTGCTGGGAATGTGAACTGGTCCAACCACTATGGAAAGCTGTATGGCGATTCCTCAGACTGCTAAACATGGAGCTCCCATACGACCCAGCAATCCCACTTTTGGGAATTTACCCAAAGGACACAAAAACACTAATCCGAAAGGATACATGCACCCGTATGTTCATTGCGGCACTGTTCACAATAGCAAAGGTATGGAAACAACCCAGATGTCCAAAAATAGATG
>PVIJ01019609.1:0-23106 GCA_004024925.1 Scalopus aquaticus
TATAACAGGACTATAGGGAGGCCGGGTGGGAGAGAGACAATCAGTGGGGGGGGCGGGAGAGGGAGGCGGAGGGAGGGAAGGAAAAGGGCACAAAATGGAATAGAAAAGAACACAAGGGACCATGAAGATGGATCACGAGTGAATTGGTGGTGGGCTACCCAAGGGGAATACAAAATGTAAAAGACATAAATAACAATAAAAATATGTATTTATAAAAAATAAATAAATAAAAATAAAAAAAATTAATTTTGTGAAATTGCAAAAAAAAAAAAAATCATCTTGCACTCCCTGGTGGCACAATGGGTTAAGCGCAGCACTATGAAGCTATCCAGAGCCACTGAAGCACGAGTTTGATACCCGGCCAGGGAGCTTCCCATATGGAGCAGCAGACCTCTCCTGCCTCGCCTGCTGCTCCCCTCAGCAGTGTACTTCAGTAGATTCGCCTGTTCTGCTCCCCACTCTGTCTCTGGTGAATCCTCTCACTACTCCACACCTTTGGCCTACACCCCAGCTTGTATGCATAAATAAATAATTAAAAAAAAATCATCTCTATGGGCATTTCTTCCCAGCAGGCTTTCCACTAATTTTTGAAAACTAGTCAATCAATCATTCTTTCCCTAAGCACCAAGGCTTCTAGACATCTATTTTACATCTTCTTGAACCCAGCTACTGGAACCGACAGCAATAATGGAAAGTTCTTTTCAGTACCAGAAATGCCCCAACAGAGCACCACCACGAAACCCTCCTCTCTTCAGACTTGTACTGTGAAGTTCCCGGTACTACGCGTCCCTGGAATGCACCCTCTCGGCTAGTGAAGCACCAGAGTCCTGATGCAGGATAGTTTGGTCCCAACCTGATTGGAACCTGCCTGGTATCTGCAGGATAAAAGACAAATGTTGCTGAGTAGTGAAGAGAATATGTCCAGACCTCCAGCCAGAGGGAGAAGACGAAGGCAGGCGGGAGGGAACCGAACTAATCTTCATTCTTCCAGCCGAGATACGGAGGCTGGGAAACATCTCATCCATAACAACCCAATCATGGCTCATTCCTTTTTATGCTCCTTCCCATAAAGCACTTAGAGAAGAAAAGAAAAATTAAGTTCCTCTTTCCCCCTAGCCTTTATTCTTTTCGCCAAGTTGTGACAAGCCACTGATTTCAAGCCTATAAATTATTTAACATTCCTCCTTCACTTTGAGATTGGAAAATCAATCTCCCTGATTAAAAAGTGACCAGCTTCACGTTTCCAAATGTCTCTTTAATCTTTTAATTATGTCTGGTTACAGTCAGCATGTCTCCAAGAAGCAGAGAGCTGGAGTCTGTGCTGACTTGGTTCAGCCAATCTATAAGTCTATCGGGTTGTTTTTTTTTTTTTAGTGAACCATCTACCATAGTTACTGTCAGGTAGGCCTGCTTTGAGAAATACCACTAGAAGATGAGATTCTTAATAGACTTCTATTTTGATGCCACATGTAAAGTTCTGTTGCTTCTCTATTCTCCCATTAAATTAAATATTATCGAATCTAAGGGGAGGCTTTGCAGATAGAAACGCCAGTTTAATCAAAAGCACTGAGGCAGGTGAATGTTTGTGTATAGACCTGAGAATTCAACCAAAACCCACCATCGTAAATAGAGCAAGCCAAAGTAACGCAGCCAAAAGTATACATTTGTAAATTGACTCCAGGGCCAAGATTTTCAGAGGAAGAATTACCATCCCTTCAACAACCCAATCCTTCATGAAAAACTGCTCCCCTCTAATGAGCCAAATGAGAAACAGTCTCCAGAAGGCCTGTAAATGTAAGCAACAGATTACAGAGCACAAAACAAGGCAAGCGTGATCCAGGTAAGCCTTACGATGATTCGTGGAACAGTCATTTATTATAGGGGCGTTGTTTGAAAATGCTGTGAAGTCTGCGATAATGTGGCTTGAGAAATCCAAATGTTTCAAAACTCAAAACACAGACATGTAGCCAGCTTTTCCTAATTCTGTATCCCAAGGACCATGAGCAGAAATCCCTGCTGCCTAATTCAAAATTGTAAGCCACTGTTTGAAAATATTCCTGCCACGTTGTGAATGACACTGTCAATTTCACAGCGCCACAGATTGGGAAATAAAGCACCACGTTGAGTGTTTTAAGGTCTGGTCTAAATAGAGGTCAGGTTGGAGGCTTCAGGGAGACCCCTCAGAGTTGGGATATTTGGGCTATAAAACACTACTGCACTCACAGTAAATGATTATAGACAAGAGATTCACTAGAAAGTTCTGTGGCAGTTAAAGAGCTTAGCAACCAACCCTGCCTTTGGCCTGGTGACACATTCCGCTGTCTCATTGAGGTGGAGCTTGACAGCACCCTCTGGAGATGATGCAGCCCGTGGCTCCGCTGCAATGCACTGATGATGATTTGCGTCTGGACAACCTCATTATGTAGCCCGTGTTTCAAAAACCAAGTCTGAAATTTCTTAGAAATGATGAAACTTTATATCTTCTAAGACTGTTCTGAAGAAGATGATTTAACTTCTGTTCTAAGCCTATAAGCCTGCCCAAATTTTTGTTATAATCTTAGTACCAAATGCCTCAAAAATCCAACCGTGAGCTAATTTAGGTGCTCTAGTTGAGCTCATTAGGATGTAGTGGCCTGATGATTTCCCCCATAAAATTCACTTTAAAATGTTGTGCATTTGTGTCCTAATATTTTATTTTAAATGTGTTTTGTCTGAAAACCTATGCTATCTAGAGAACACACTGAATTTCTTCCTTCCTACGGGATTGCATGATCTTCTCAAAGCACTGCCCTTCTGACCTGACTTTATTTAGTTTAAAGCCCAGATAAGGAATCAAGGTAAACCATCACACATTCATTAGGCATCTACATAGGTCAAGGGATGGGGGCATAGGGATAAATATAAAGATACTGACGAAGATACTTGGATTGACTGGAGAAAGAGAGAGAGCATAAAGTCAAGAGAAACATACTACAATAAGTAAATAAATACCAGGTAGCCTCCTATCAGTTCCAAAAGAGTGGAATGCTGATTTGTGCTAAAAAGAGATATTGATGATGAATTTCCTAGGAGGGGGAAACATGTACATCAGCCTAGAAGTCAAAATTAGATCCCTGGTGGTGGTTCAGATGCTCCTTGGGGTTGAAGGGAAGACATGGCCATCAAGAATACTAGAGAAGGGCCTTCCTGGTGGTGCAACGGGTTAAGCACAGCACTATGAAGCTATCTAGAGTCACTGCAGTTCGAGTTCGATACCCGGCCAGGGAGCTTCCTGCAGGGCGCAGCAGACCTCTCCTGTCTCGCCCGCTGCTCCCCTCAGCAATGTATTTCAGTAGATCTGCCTGTTCTTCTCCCCACTCTGTCTCTGGTGAATCCTCTCACCACCCCACACCTCTGGCCCACACCCCAGCTTATATGCATAAATAAAAAAAATCTTAAAAAAAAGAGAATACTAGAGAATAATAAAAAAAGTAAACTCAGAGGTCTTCCTAGGGGAGTTTGATATAAAAAAGGTGTTTCAGTCGAGTGCAGGAAACGCTAAAAGACAAATGTGTTTGGCTAGTTGGTCCCTTCAGAGCAAGGTGTGCTAAACATGTTGTGGGGGCTGGGGATGGGGGTGAGGATGGGGAGTGGGTTACGGTTGGTCTTAGCATGCAAAGGACTTCCAACATAACTGGATCAAATCACCCCAAAAAGTGTGTAAAATTTTGCTAAGGTGTGTGATGCTGATTATAGCAGCTAGGGTATTTTGTGAGGGTCCAAAGGGGACTTAGACCCCAGAGTTGCTGCCCAGATTGCTACAGTAAGCACCACATTGGCAGAGACTTGGATTGTTCTTTGATCATTGCCATTGTTTTTACAAAAAGTCCTGATCGAATGTAATTATCCAAGCTAGAAAATGATGAGGGACGATCTAGATAAATGTTGCCCCATCTCTCCAAATGGAATC
Organism: Scalopus aquaticus; assembly: GCA_004024925.1. Taxonomy (NCBI): domain Eukaryota; kingdom Metazoa; phylum Chordata; class Mammalia; order Eulipotyphla; family Talpidae; genus Scalopus; species Scalopus aquaticus. The sequence continues at coordinate 3,950 of PVIJ01019609.1, forward strand.
ATGAATGGCAGATACAAGTGGAAAAAGCTTCAGCCCAGCTCTGTGGGTGAAAGCAAGAAAAAACACAGGACCCTTATCTCCTCTCTTTCTGGACTTTGACTCTCTTGAAAAGCCTCACAGCCAAAGACCCTCTTTTCTGTGGGACTGCCAAAGGCAATGATTGCCAAAATGGTCTTTTAAACTAAATTCTGCAGCTTCAGACACCTCTTTTTATTTCAAGGGCTCTTCTTTGTATTCTGTGCCACAAGGTACAAAAGTAGGGTGGATTGGAAGTGTTATTTGGGTGTTTAAATATAATGTTAGTGTTCGTTAGCTCTATTTACAGCACCACAGAACAAGTAATCCAGGAGCTCAGAAAAGAATGGTGGTTTATTAGTGTCAGCAAACAGTAAAGGAAGTAGTAGTCTACAGAAAGAAAGTGGTAAATAATGATTCATGTAGCAAGAAAACACCCCAACTCATGGAATCCAAACATTCTTTTATTTATTCACTCTTTCAGTGACCAACTTTCAGTGCCAACTTCATGCCCAGCATTGCGCTAAGGGTTGGGTTTCACAGAATTGCATATGGTCAGTGTCTCTGTGAAGTTCACTGCCTGGTGGTGAAGGAAGAAAAAATAAACTCTACTATTTATTCTGTACCTGTTTCCTATCAAGAACTGCCCTTGACCCCTGACCTGCTTTGACTCACTTAGTACAACAAATCTGTGGGTTAGGTATCAGTGTCTCAGTCTGACATAATAGGGCATTGGGTTGTGGTGAGATCAAGTAACCTGATTAAAGTCACATAGTTATCCATGAAATTCACCCCACCTCCACCTTCAAAGACCACACTCTTTGTATTGTGCCATGGGACCTCCCTGAAATGACTGACCTAGCCTCCAAGATTACATAGGTATGTTAACAAATAATAAAAATGATTGTGGTGACAATGATGTCACGTTCAAGGCCCTCTCCCTATCTCTCCATAGATGGAGGATGGATGATAGAAACATGCATACAGCCATCTAGACCCATTTCCAACCTTCACACTAACCAAAGTCTCAAGAAAAATATGACCTAGGAATTTTTATCACCTTTAGGGGTGGTGGTATACTCACTGCGTTGGGTACAGATTTCTAAACTAAGATGACTAACACTGCCTACTATTTTTCTGTCTTCTTGGCATTCTTTCTCTCTCACTAGTCTGTGAAGCTCTCCAGGCTAAGGACTCTTTCCATTCATCATGGTATCTCCAATTCATTGCACTTAATAGGGGGTCATAAAGTGTTTATTGAAGGACAGCTCTATTATTTTTTTTTGCTGGCTTTAAGTTTATTTGCAAAAGTCATGCAAATTCATAGAATGGTCTACACAAAACTAAGTAAGACAAACCCTGGCTCTGATTAGCACATCCAACTTTTTACATATAAGGTAAGTCCCAGTCTTTATGGTATCAAGACAGAAATATATGCTGTATTAATGTGCTATATAAATTCCCACTCTGTTTCTTTTTTATCAATATGTTAAGGTCCAATATCTCTTAAAAATAAGCTATAACTCCTAAGTAATTTTCAAGCTACAATTGTGAGACATTAAATATGCATATATTCAATGTATATGTTCAATGTATATCCTTTTCTCTGGAAACCCACCCAACTGTTAATAAAATATGAAACTATATAAATCCACAAAAATGATTAACAGTGGGCAAAAACATCAACAAACACTTGCCCTATGAAAGTTACTGAAGAATAAAAACAACTTAAGCAAAATAGAAAAGGCTGGTTCTATGTGCCCGTAGAGGCCAACCAATAAGGAACAAGCTAGACATTCTTGAAAACTCTGCAAAGGCTCAGAACCTGAGGTCTCGGGCCTTCAAAAGGTATAGGTATGAGATACAGGGTGGATTGAAAGTCAACCTAAAACACTGTTAGATCTGATGTCAGTTTATCATCAGCACTGTCTACCCTCCAGAGACAGTAACTTACTCTCTCAATAAAACTGAACCAGACAGGGTAGAATCAGGGGCCTGAGAAACAAGAGGCTATTAGCAAAAGTCTGACCATAGATCTCTCCAAGCCTTCTCCTTATTCCCTCTATTATCCAGAAGGCCACAATCAGTCTTATAATTCCCTTCTGGGAAGACCCTTCTGTTGAGAAATTAAAGGGTTTTAAGAAAAACACCTGTAGAATACAGGGTACTAGTAAAAATGTTGACTCACTGCCCCAACATTCTGTAATGAATTCTTCAGTCTATGAGCCTTACACACACACACACACACACACACACGTGACCTACTCACAGCCAAGGATCACAAGCTTTCAGGGACAGCCTCCAACATGAAAAACAAAGCTAAAGCAAGCAAACAGAAAACAAGGAAATCAGAGGGAAGAAAGACAATGCAGGGATTAGACAACACTTCAAGTAAAGTAGTGCGTTTTAATGGATAGGTTAAAAAAAAGCAAGAATAGATATACATATAAATTGAACATACATATTTAAATTGAACAATCCTAGAACATGAAAGATTCCATGGCAATTAAAATTAAGTGCTCTAGTATTTTTTTTAAATCAATAGAAAATTTAGGAGATAGAGTAGATAAAATTTTTCAGAAAGTAGAACAAAATAAGCATTCTTCCAGAAAGTTGACAAAGTAAGCACTACTTTGACAAGAAAAGTCAATGGTTGACCAATAAGAGGTCCACGGGAGAAATTGGGGAATGGGGACATTTCATAAACCTGGAAGATATGGGTCTTTAGTTTCAAGGGAACACTGAATACCTACACAATAAGTAAGAAGAAACCCTCAACCAAGAAGCATCACCTTGAAATTTCAGAACTTCACAGACAAATCATAGGGAATCAGAATGACACTGAATTTGTAAACAGAAACTTTGGAAGCTTGAAGATAATGGTGCAATGCCTTTAAATTCAGTCAGGGTTATTTTTAACCTAGAACTCAATTCTCAGCTAAATTACCAAATAAATGCAAGGGTAGAATAAAGATATTTTTGGGCAGGAAAGTTCTTGGTGAATTCACCTCACATGCACCCTTTCTCAGGAAGGGTGTGTCTCCACCAAAATGAGGGAATAAAGCAGGAAGAGGAAAACATGGGAACTGGAAAGGAGAGGCTCCAACACAAGAAGTGAAGAGACTCAGCAAGATGATGACCCTGGGATAACAGTGGTATGGTGGCCCAAAAGAAAAATCAGTCCAGCTTAGGAAAAGATAGAAAAGTGTCCCAAGAAGGAGGTCTTACTGATTATTTGCTTCATATTATTAGGTGGAAAGTTTTGGAGAGATCGTTGGAAGTTGTGGCAGAACTTAGGATAGAGATATACCAAGCCAGGCTGATGAAAAAGCAAGGCAATTATTAACTCCAAGAAAAACAAAAGTTGTACAAGAAAGGAAAGGTAATTATAGTGTAGTGTTAGCTCAGCAGAGAACATTATTTACATAGTTATAATAATATAAACCTTGAATATTGATTTAACCAAAAAGGGGAACAAGAGGAAGCAATAATGTGGGATAGAAGTCTTAAGTTCTCCTCAACTGTAACAGTCACTCAATAATGAACTAGGAGGTTGGCTATATTACTTAAAAATATGGTGATAAATGACAAAAGAAATTGTAAAAACTAATTTAAAATAGTTACATCCAGGGACTGATGGTGAAGAGGGTAGGGCAGGAAAAATGCTAGGAATTTTTTTCCTTTATGTTAAAAAACGCTTTAGTAATATTTGATTTTTTAAAATGCACATGGTTATTTGGATAATTTGCAGTTATTAAAAAAATTAAACCGCCATAACTTTACCTCCAAGGAGGATTAAAGTCAACAAATTAGGTAGATTTCTGCCTTCGAGAATCATAGCACACAGCTCTCCTGCCCACCTGTGACAATGCAGGTGCCTGGCCTTTTCTTTATTCTTTTGTTAATAAGCCTGTCCTTTTAAAAATGTAAGAAAAAAAAGATACAAATTAAACAAATCGCAGAAAAATCATACAGACTATTTTCTAACCTAACAAAGCCCAGGAGATTTCAGAAGCAAGCTGAGTCCTTTTGACTCTTCTCTCCAATCTTTTAAAGAGTGAAAAAGTTACATAAGTAGACACTCCTGTGTTCTCTCAGAGACATTTAGGAGATGAGTTACAAAATTCTGATCACAATCTGAGTGAGTATTTGTGCACAGCAGCACTTGCCAACCAAAGCAAGACAACCAGCTGGTGTTGGGAAAATTTGTAGTGTCTTTATCTGACCATAAATTCAGAGAAAGCACCATGAAGAGATGGGATTTGAGCCAAATATTCACATGCAAGAGGTGCAATTTGATGTCTAGGAGATATACCATCCCTGACTCCAAGAAAATAGCTTGGAAAGGAGGAAATTTGTAGGTCAAAGCGAGAGTCAGAATGGCCCTGGGGGTTCTCAGAAACCTGCAAGGTTTGGGGGAATAAGACACTCAAGAGTCACAGAGAATGTAACCTGCTAATTCATCCCCAAACTGCAATTTCTCCATCAGAGCAGAAATCCCTAGTAGACTAATAAAGACTTTTCGCCTAAAGCAGCATCTCCTCACCAAGCCATTGCTAGCCTCCTCAAACAATAATAACGTGTTAATGACTTTGATAAGGGAGCATACATATCATTATCACCTCTTAATTACCTTTTGGGCAATGAGAAACAGCTGTAGAATACACAAATCAAGGCTCCTGGGGAGGAAGTTTCCCTGAAAGTGGTCCCTGTGATTGTTAATTTTGTATTATTCCACCTCCATTAATTATCTGATTCTTTTTTAAGGTTACCTGCCACTAGTCAAGAAACAAAGTACAGGTTCAGCCTTGATTTGGTTCCCATCACAAACATGTACCTATGGGAAGATCATTTCCTTCAAGCTGAGAGTGCAGGTCCCTAGTTGAGCACCCATGTTGACATTCACGTGAGACAGTCTGATACCTTTATTTGGAGAACAAGGGAGCAGAAGACACTGATTCCTTAAGAAGTAGCCCCAGTTTTTATTTACCATGATATGTCGCAGGTAATAGCTACATGGCAAATATGAACTAAACAAAATATAAGTTCTATGTCAGAGGTTATGGTGCATTTGTGCATATTTCTAACCGGGATCCCTCTCTATACACTGTGTGTACAAATCTGAGCACCTCTTCTGGTTCCACACCACTGCCTCCAAAACTTCCTGAGACAGAATAGGATCAAAGTTTGCTCAAGTTTCAAAAGACAGGGATAATTTTTCAGGTGAGTAGAAGAATCATTTGGTTCTTGTTTTCCAGGCTGCTTTTCAAACTCTCACCCATTTTGTTAGATGTGGGGTATGGAATCCCTAAAAATTCAGTCTTGGAGTGACCTGTACCCTCACACTCTGCCCAGTGGCTGGTCAGGGACAGAGCAATTTTTTGTGCAGTAAATAAATGAATACTCATTTCCCTTTTTCGCCACACAAAAGGCAGTCATCAACTTCAGTTTTTCTTTGCCAGACACACTCTGGGAGTTCAAGGTCACCTGAGCACAATTCCCATTATCACTTCAGGATTCTTCTGTCCTAATATTATCTAGCTCTCAATGGAATTCTGTTTCAGCTGTATAAAATTATGACCCAATTCCCCGTTCATCTTTTGCTGTTATCGGCACCATAATATTTAATGCTCTTGAGACAACTCATTTCTCTACAGGTTGGCAAAAATCATTGCCAACAGGAAAGAAAGAAAAGGAGAAAAAGGAAAGGAGAGAAAAAAGTGGGAGAGGGTGCAAGGTAGAGAGGAAGGGAGGAAGGGGAGGAAGGGAGGAGGAGGAGAAGGAGAGAGGAAGGAGGGAGGGAGATGAATGTATCAATTGGAGAAATTAAAACACTGTTTCTTCAATTCTGTCTTGTTATTTACTTTTATTTTTACAGATCTTATTTTACTTTCTGTTTCTGGCCTGGACTAGAAGTAAAGCATTTACTGAAGTTCTTTATATTCATGAACTCAGGACAATCTAGATCTAAAATTATCCCACAAATCTGAAGTTAGCATAAAACCACAAGTGATGAGTGGGCAGCTGAGATGACCACAGATCCTATTATTTGGATGGAATAAAAAGAGGTTAGAAAAAGTGCTGTTGAGAGGAACAGTCATCCTGATTTTGCTGTATGCTTCTGCATTGTGTCTCAGTTTTGAAAGTTAAATGAGTCATTTGAATTTTGTGAAGGAAAAAAATTAGTGTAAGCAAGTGTGGTTCACAGGGCCGCTTTATCTCTGCTCCTTAAGGAGAAGCTGACCTAGGTCAGCTGCCCAGTCCCCTGTCCTCACCGCTCTTGGTGACCTCCCCGCTCAGCCTCACACCCACAGTCCCACTTTCCAAAAGTCTGTGAATGCTTCTTTTCCTGTACTCAGTGGTGCCCTGAGACTGGAGTTTTACAAAACTAAGGAATCAAGCGCTGCTGGTTTTTACTATCTAATGAATCCACTCTGTCCCTGCTGCAGTTGTAGACGAAAGAGGGCAGCGACAGCAGAAGCTCCAAACCACAATCTGTCTGCAGGAAGGATGGCAGAACCAGAGAACTGCAGAAGCAAGAAAGAAAGGAATTCTTTTCCAAGAGCCATGCAAGCGAAAATTGAAGATTCAGAGCAACCCAACGGGGTAGAACAGAAAGAGAGTTGCTTTGAGTTCAGTGGACATCAGGAGTGGGGAGGGGGAGGAGGGAGAGGGGGAGAAAAGGGGAGGGGGGAGAGGGAGAGGTGGGAGAGGGGGAGTGGGGAGAGAGAGAGAGTGCGCACGCTTGAACATGTGAGCTGGGGGGCATGGCAATTAAGGGCAGGAGGGGCACGGTGATAGACAGATGGTGGTGAGACTTCCAAACGATAATACAGTAAGTAGTTTAGAATGGTAGCCATCGATGCTAGTATCTAACAGTATCTAAGAATAATAGTAAGCACTCAATAAATACTAGCCTTATTTGACTCACAACTGTAATGACTCCACAAGTCAATGCAGGTACACTTGGACTTCATGGATAATCCTCTCAAGCAGGATGAAGAGATCAAATGTCTTAGGCATTACAGAAGTGGTGACAAAGCAACATCTCCCAGATTGCCTCTTCTATCAAGAAATGGCCCCTCATCTTTTGTCACATGACTTATTTTACCACATAAAAATGAGAGAATGTGGACAATACACAGAGATCTCTTAGTCTTCTCCTATGTTTTTTTGCCTCCTCCCGGGAATTTTAGCCCCAGGCTGTGAGAGAGGCTTGGTGACCACAGAGGCCAATGTCATAAGGTGAATGAAATTAGGAAAGGAAAGACGGCCCCCTCCTCCTCTGTAATGTAGGGTAGGACACAGAGAAGCAGGTGGAAGAGGCAGGGCGCCATGCTTCCCGGCATATCAAGTTGGAACTAACTTGCGTTCTGATAAAATCCATTTGCACACGGTTAGGTTCTATAGTATTACTATTATGTGTTGCTCAACTTTAGGTACATAGTGGATATAATAGGCTTTTATGTGCTGGCCCAAGGACATAATCACTATGCAAAACTGTGTTTGAATTAGCAAAAGGTGTTCCAAAGTTTCAAAGAACATTCTTAGCATTGAACTGTTAGGGTGCAGCTGTACATAATTTGCAAACTTCCTGTATGATTTTCAGTCAACCGTAGTCATTACCCTTCTAAGATTTCTGCAGTAGATCTTCACAAAATGGATCAATGCTAGTTAATTCTGAGTAACGATCTGCTTTGACCTTATAGGACTGCAAAGCTGTGACCCTCACAGAGAGGCAGGTGCTATCAGCAATTTTCAGCCTTTCTCCAGCATATTTTTTTTTTTTGGCATTGGAACATGCTTATTGGTTTGTCTTTCCCAAGAGATTGAGCGAGATATTGGTCCCTTTTATATCCCCAGAATTTAGCAAGGCCTGATTCCCAGTAGGTGATCGAGATCTTAGAACAACAAATTAATAAAGGCTGTAGGAAGAGTGATTTCAATTCTGCATGAATGTGGATGGGAGGGAAGGAGGGAGGGATGGAGAGGCAGGAGGAAGGGAGGGAAAAGGGCCAGGGGTGGATATGGTTACTTTTCCCTTCGCCCATCCATTACCTGGATTTAAAAGTCCCAACTCTAAGAGTCTATGAATTATTGAACACCTATTACAGACTTAACACTCTGACAGTTACCGGAGAAAAGAGAAAGTAGTTTAGGAAAGAGGAAGGCATTTAGCATACAGACATTAGTCATAAAAGTTATCCTAAGGAACTTTAATTGGAGAACTAAAATGAACAGATGAAACAGTCCGAGGACAATGCATTTTAGCACATACTTAGGTTCTCAATGACTTGTTTCAGAAGAGAATGTGAGCTTAGGAGGGAGGGAGAGTGGGGTGAGTTGGAGGAATCAGGGAAGACCTCTGTGAGATTTGAGACTTGGGCTGCCTCCTGGAGGGATAACTGGGAGGAGCAACCTTCTCCATAAAGACAGAGGCAAAGAGAGCCTCCCTGGTGACACAAGGGTTAAGTCTCAGCATTATGAAGCTATCAGCAGCCACTGCAGCATGAGTTCGATCCCCAGCCAGGGAGCTGACCCACATGGCGCAGCAGACCTCTCCTGTCTTACCCGCTGCTCCCCTCAGCAGTAAATCTGCCTGTTCTGCTCCCCACTCTGTCTCTGGTGAATCCTCTCACCCCCTACACCTCTGATCTACACTCCAGCTCTTGTATTCATAAAATAAATCTTAAAAAAAAGAAAAGAGGCAAACACCAAGGTCTGTTCATGGATCCATGAGGCCAACTTAATTAAGGAAAGAACTTAGCTGGGCGGGGCTGAATTACAGGTGATCTGGGAAGTCAGCCTAAGGCATCTTTAACACAGGATGTGGGAGCAAACAGAAGCAGCCTTGGAGGTTTGGGAGTGGACTCACACACTCCCCATTATTTATTTCTCTTCCAGAAGAGAATGGAAAGCCAGCGAGGTGACTTGTGTGGCTAGACTCGCCCTGTGGGTGATGAATCTCTGGGAATGTGGCAGATGAAAGGGTGGTGGCAGCACCAGGCATCTCACTCTGGCTCCCAGAGGGTAGTTCGTCTAGTCCAGGAAGCGGCACTCAGCCCCCAAGTTCTGTGACTTCACAGAAGTTGCAGGCAAGAGGGTGGAGATGGGAATAAGAGCTTTGTTCCACTGCCTTGGAGGGTGGTATTTTACAAGAGGCATATGGTGCTGACTTCCATCTGAGATGATTTCCACATGTGTGCTACTTCTCATCCTAAAAAACCCATCTGAGAAGTCCCCTATTGTCAAAACACGCCAGTGGTGGGTGATGCTAGAGCACCTCTTTCTAGAGCAGTGAGATTTTATATAGATAGGTATGTGTTTTCTCTTTGCTCAGAAGACAATTCCTAAACACACTATAAAGTAATGGCTATTCATGAAAATAAATCCTCCACGAAATTTGAGCTATCATTATAAACAGCCTGATTATCTCAGAATAATAACTGTTTGGAGCCATTGTGATATTCATAAAGTATCAGAGCTTTAACAAAATGAAAACATGCCATAAAATATCCTTCAAATTTTATGCAGATTACTCAATTTGAATAAAATAAACGTTAATTAAGTTTACATATGCAGATTAATTCTAACTAGCCATGTTTTCATACTTAGTTATTAACCACAGTTTTCTTTTATATCTCATTGAAATTAGCCCTATCATTTAGAAAATACTAACAAAAGAATACTTTAAGTGCTTTAAGTTTCTATAAACTAAATATGAAATATAATTCAAAGAAGAAAAAGGATTTCGTTGTGAAAAAATACTATGAAATAATTTTATGGAACCAATTTTATGTTAATTTAAGATTCTACATCTTGAAATTAATGAAATGACATGTTTGTGCCTATTTCTGTTACGTATCTGTGGTTGCGCTGTTTGTGTACATTTCCATCAGACTGAGTCTTCGGATGATGTCTTTTAGGAACAGTAAAAGGGACCTTCTACCAATGAATAAAGTAGCAGGAAATGTTTAGGAAAATATAGAGAAGCAATTCTCATCTTTTATATTCCACTATATAACAGTAATACTTTTAATAAATATACCTCATCCAGCCTAAATATGTTTCAAATCACATTTTCAATCAACATAAAGGAAAGGTCATTTCTTACAAAATTCATTTTCCAGGTAGAAAAACTGCTTACAAGAATAAAGAATTAGTTTGGGGCCTGCCTGGTGGTGCAAGGGGTTAAGTCTCTGGGTTATAGATCGATCACCAGCCACTGTGGCATGAGTTCAATCCCCAGCCAGGGAACTGACCTCACATGGCACAGCAGATGACTCCTGGTTCGTCCACTGCTCCCCTCAGCAGTGTTCCCCTCAACAGTCCCCATCTGCCTGTTTTGCTCCCCACTCTGTCTCTAGTGAATCCTCTCACCCCCTGAACCCCTGGCCTACACCCCAGGTCTTGTATACATAAATAAATAAAGATAAAATCATTTACAAAATTAGTTTAAGGACAGATTGTCAATAATGGATAAAATCGAAGCTAGTTATCTTGACTCTGAGCTCAAAATTCTTCTTATTAACCCTCTATTTATGTCCAGAATGTTACCCATCACTAGATAGCATGCTACAGAGCCCAGAGAAGAGATCCACAAAAATAAAACAATGGATTTTAGGGTACATCTCCCTATCACATACCCCTCTTTTAATTCACATAGTAAATTAAACTTCTGGCTCCCAAATAAAGTTTTTGTCATCAAAGTCACCCATAAAACTTAAAATCATTCTATAGCCAGGACCCCTATGAGAACTAATGAAATAGTATCTCTAGAGGAAGAGTCCTTTTAGATATCTTTTTCCAGAAAAACAATATATTTACTAATCAACTACCTGCTCTACTTCCTTAATACTTTTTATTTCCTGTTTAGAAGTGTCCTGATTCTCATAACTCTCTTTATATTTTGCTTTTCCATTTTCCTATTTCCTGACCCATTAGTGTTTCTTAAAGACCCCCCAAAGGGTTATGATGATCTTGCAGGTTTAGGAAGCTGATGGCATTAGAAGATTTCAAAAACATTCTGTTTTAGAGTGAAGGGAAAAGGATTCGGGCCAGGGGTGTATTACTCATCATCTTATGAGCATTTCTAGAGACAGTTGTTAGGACAAAAAGATTCATGAATGATCCAACAGAAAGGAAAATATATACAAGGAAGAGACGATCTTTCTCACCAAGTGAGAAATACATCCAAATACACTAACTCCTGTTCAAGTGTTATTCTGTGACCCAGCATTACAGAATTTACACTTCTGTCAATGGTAGTCTTGGAGGAAGAAAAGCCTCTTTACAGGAAGGCCCATAACCCAGGCATCTTTTATCCTCTTTGTTGCTCACAGAGTTCCATCAACTAGTGTTATTACAACAGGACTCATTAAAAAACATAATACAATGAAACAAAACAAAAAAATGACAAATTTACTATTCCTCTAGAATGCTTGGGAAAGAATTTTAATTAACCCAGCATTGTGATAAATTGGTAATCAGCATGTTTGCTGTTTCATAGAACGTATTTAATAGTCAAATGAATCCTGAATATAATTTTTTGATAAATCAAAGAACATGGTACAATTCAAGCTTTGGTTTTCAAAGTGGCATGCAGTGAGTAAACAGGAATGCTTGTGTTCTGTCTGCCCTTTCCATCACCTCAGCAAGACGGCAGTGGACAGAGAGATGGCATCAGGCAAGGTGACACTCAGCCCACAATGGGGGCCTATTTTGCGTCAAGCACTAGGCTAGCCAGTGGATTATCAGCTGTGTGTATGACAGGCATGGTCGTGCCTTTCTAAAACTTCCAACCTCGTTAAGAAGAAAAGGAAATGCAGCATCCAAACTGCCAGCAAGCAAAGCTCAGATGCATTTTGCAGGAGATACTGGAAAAAAGCTAAGCCATTATCTTAAGTCTGCTTGGGCTATTACAATACAATGGCTGGGTGGCTTAAACAACCAACCTTGATTTCTCACAGTTCTGCAGGCTGCAAGTTCAGGATCAAGGTGCCAGCAAATGCAGTGTCTGCAGCCTATCCTCTCCCAGGTTTACCGAGTCTGCTGCCGAATCCTCCCGAGCTGGAAAGGGCAAACTCTCATTTCTCCTCTCCTTGTAAGTACACTATTCCTATGGTGGGGGCGCCAACCACGTGAGCTCATCTAAACTACTTCCCAAAGGTGCCATCTCCTAACATCACTGGGGAACACGGTTTCAATACATGAATTTGGATTGGGACACACAGTCCATAACAGCCATCTAGACCTTCACTGTCCAAAAAGAGAGCCACTACCCGTGGGTGGCGACCAAGCCGTGGAAGTGAGGTTTGTTCAAACGGAGATGTTCTGTGAGTGTAAAATGCACACTCGATTTCAAGGATTTACTACACACCAAAAAAGTCCGGAAAATAACTCATGAGTAGTTTCTTAAAAAATTCTTCCGTGTTGGGATGATAATATTTCAGATCTAATGAGTTAAATAAAAATAACATTATCATTTATTCTACTAGTATCTTTTTCACTTTGTTTAATGTAACTACTAGAAAATTTAAAATTATTTTTGTCCTCATACTATAATATCTCTAGGTTGGACAATGATGGTCTAGCCTGGCAGGTCTCAAATAAGGACAATCCTGACTCTCACAGGACATTTGGAAATATCCGGAGACATTTTTGTGATTTGTCACAACTGGAGAGAGTAGGTTCTATTAGTTGTTAGAGGCCTGGAACACTACTGAACTTTATACAACACACAGGACAATCTTACCCCCAAAACAAAAAATCACCAGCCCAAAAGTCAATTGCATATGGTGGGGGGTTATGGGTGGCTTGATGGTAAGTGTAGTGTGGCAAAATACATCTGAAGAGATATTAACTGTGATGTTTTAAGGTCTAGATGTGAACCTTAAATCATATACAGTATTGGAAGACAATGTTACCTCAATAAAAAAAACAATTTTCTAGGAACTGACGTAGAGAAATCAATTAATAAAATCAATAAAGTGTAACAAGAGCTTACATGAAACAGTGAGTAACCTACAAATCTATATGTGGAATATTTATCATATAGTAATCTACAATCAATAACTTGCCATTTGTAACCTAAAGGGCAGAAGCAGCCCACATACATGATGGAGGAAAAAAGAAGAGTTGTTCAGATGGTTCTCACGTCGCCAGCGTGTTAGGGAGGAAGAATGGAAGGATAGTCTCAGAACCCTTAACAGAGGGTATGTACTTCATGGCACCTAGTGATAGGCATGCATATTCCAACAATTATTCACAGACCTCAAAGATCCTCTATTACTTGCAATAAAGGACCTTAATACTTGTAATCCACACTGGTTGAAATCCTCTGGAATCAAGACACTGGAGTTCAAATGAGCCAAGTTAGGGAAGTGGTTCAGCACAGTGAAGTTTATTTCTGCCTAGATGTGCCATGTGTTTTAGAGACATTAGGAAACTGGCTGAAGTCAGCCCTAACTCTGTAATGTTCTCGAAATTGTTTTTCATTTGAAGAGACACCTAATTTCAATGGGCATAATTGTCATGTGTTTTTTCTTACCCCAGCACAATACCAGCTTCTGGTTATTTCAGCTTTCTTGCTGCTTAGACTTCAGTGAGGGGGTGCAGGCATAGTTGGATTTGATGGGCAATGCACTGAAAGTTGTTAGGTCAAAGGGTTTGGGACTTTCAGAAATATTTGGAACCCTTATTTCTCTATTTCTAACTTTATGCAAGAGAGAAGCCCAGTGCTTATCAATGAATTTCCCCCAAAATAACTGCAGGGAAATGTTTCCTTCCTTAGCACTGAAACATGAAAATTTGCCTCACTCTTTCCCCACTTCTGTTGCCTCCTCTGAAAACTTCTTGAGCCTCCAGATTTACAGGCTCTGTGCACCTTCACCTCTCCTCCAAGTGCCACCGTGGCTTTGAGATTTAGAAAAACAAAGCATTCTCATTCCTGCCTTGGCATTTTTTATGTCCACGCAGCCTTACTTCTTAAGTAGGCAGAAAGTGGTGTTCCCTTAAACTTATAATCTTCAAAATTTAGGCAAAAATAAGGCTCCACTTGGAAGCAAAACTAAATCGGTTAGTGATCGGGTGAAAGAAAATTATCTTGTTACAGAAACCACTTAAGGAAGACCAGGATTGGTCTGCAAATAGTGGGCTGCATCATTAAACCGCAGAAAGAAAAAAAGGAAACCACATCACTTTACATAACTTTCGTACCTCATATAACCTCCCAGGCCCTGCCCCCTCAGGCAGATTCCTCATTTGCCTCTAAAGTATCACAATTTTCTGGAGTAAAGTGCATCTAGGAAAAGCTCCTGTAGTTTAGATATAAGCACAAGAAGCTAGTTTATATTCTCTGTGACATACAGGGCCGAAAGTCAGAGAGAATCCCAGATTGAGCTGGAAGATGTCGGAACATTCCAGTTCTCTTTCTGCAACCCATAGTGGGACTGCACTTCCCCACCTTTTTGAATTTAGAAGCAGCCACGTAAAAACGGCTAATGAAATATGAGAAGATGTGGGACATCACTTCAGCTCGCTTCGGCAGGAAATGATCCAGGTATCAGTCTAGATCTGGGTCTTTGAGTGATTTTGATAGCCAAGGTCCCTGAAGACCTCCCTTTGGATATGGCGCCTGAGATGTTAATTTGGGGCTTTCATGATTGAGGCATACCCTAGTCTACCCTAATAAACACCGCACCAAATTCTACTATGTTAGTTTCACGTGCTGTGCCTTTTCTAAATACTGCATATTTCCTCCCAGCCTAGCATGGGAGAGGGAGTTTGATATACACACTCAAAAACAGTAATTACAAAGAAATAACACACTTAAAGCACAGAGAGTCACATCCGGGAAGAGATCATCTGACACAGGCCATTGTGTGTATGTGTGTGTATGCGTATGTGTGTGTGAGAGTGTGTGTGTGGGTGTGTGGTTTGTTGTTACAGTGCCACGTCACCATGTTGAAGAGGGTGATCTGCTCCACTTTTTATCCATGCCAATTCAACAAGCTTACCACAGGCTAATTTTTAACGACCAAGTTTTCCGTGCCTGGCTTGGGTGCAGCCAACTTTCCATGACTTTTGATGTTTTCAGTCCTTAGTTGACTCTTTTAGAGCGGAGACTACCAACTTGGAGGACACCTGCAGTGTCCGAGACACGCCATCCAACTTTTCCATGTGCTTTTTGTCAATTCTCCCACTGTGCGCTCCCCACAAGTATGTAAGCATGCAGACTGAATACTAAGCAGGAGGGAAAACAGAGCTGGTGGAGGCCTTGTGTGAGCAGTAATTCCTCTAACCACCAGGGCGTGTGTAGGACACATGACTGGCTGGTGTGTGACTGTCCATGACTTGGAAGTTCAGTTGTTTTTCTTTGCTTCCAATTCATTTGCAGTTTAAGCCAAATGAAATGTGTTGATAAATTTAAAAATCCACCAATTCCACAAAGCCAGTGATGAAAAAGTACAGTTCTCTGCTCTCTTCCCTCCTGACCCCTGATTTAC
The DNA here is from genome assembly GCA_004024925.1 of Scalopus aquaticus. Classification (NCBI taxonomy): domain Eukaryota; kingdom Metazoa; phylum Chordata; class Mammalia; order Eulipotyphla; family Talpidae; genus Scalopus; species Scalopus aquaticus. Next base: position 19,471 of record PVIJ01019609.1, read on the forward strand.
ACCCCCTAGGGGCCCACTTTAAAATCTAGTCACTGGCTTTTGTCTCCGTGTTTCTAAAAACATGCTCTTCTTTTGTTGCTTGATTACTCATATTTAGATACTTGTATTGATTCCCCATTATAGACACAGTAACTTAGTTTTATTGCTTCACCACCTTCCTGTAGATGCCCAGGTATACGTACACATGGTATCATTTAGTTTGTGCTGTGCAACAAATCACTCCCAAACACATTGGCTTAAAATGCCCATTCATTTACTCACAATTCCTGGATCAGCGATTTGAACTGGGCTGGGCCGGATGTGCCATCTTGTCAGGTCCTTCACCATCTGTAGTCACGCCGCCGGGGTTGGCTGCAGGCTGGCAGACCTGAGTGGGCCCTCCTATGCTCTATGTGGCCTTCCAGCCGCTAGGGTGGGCTTGTCCGTGCAGAGGGTGGGCAGGGTTCTGTTGATGTAAACAGAAGCATGTGAGGCTGTGGGGGGCCCAGGCTCAGAACAGACTTTCTGGTATTGCCACCACATTTTCTCACATGGCCAATCTGATTTGAGGGGAAGAGGAATAGATTCCACTTCTGGACACAAGATGCTATCAAGTCATTTAGTGGCAAGGTATAGGGCGAAAAGAATCCTGGCCATTTTGCAATCTACCACACACACAAACAGCATACATGCATATCTGTACTTCCCCTCTCCATCACTATCTTCAGACACCCATAGCATCATATCCAATCACCAACTGGGGTGAAATCAGTTTCAGTATTTACTCTGTCGTAACGATGGACATTTACTTATAACTAGATCTCCTAGTGAACCAGGGTTCTATTTTCTCTCCTTTTTAAAAATTTCATTGACTTTCCATTCAGTTACATTATATTTTCTTTCTCATATAAATATGATTTCCATTTGTATCTTTGGAATAAATAACTGTCTGGTTGTGAGTCATCTGCTTAGTTTTTCTTTTTACTTACCATTCACTCAACTCCAAAATCTCCGCAGTATCTATACATCTCCTAAGAATAAGTACAACAGCTAAATTATTAGTTTCTTCCCAACCGCCTTGGAGACATCTCTTCTGGAGTCCCATTACTCCAGTCTGGACTGGGTATTCATTGGATCTTTACACAGTAATCATGCTGAGGTTCCCTTACTGCTTTCTTCTGGAAGTCCTTGCTTTTTGGCTAGTAGTATCTTTTTCCTAGTTTCTTCCCCCTCTTGTAGTATAACCTTTAATAGATTCTTGAAGAAAGGTGCACAGGGCATCTTTTGAGACTTTGAATGTCTAAAAACACTATCCACTTGCAGACTTATTTGACAGGCTGGATGGAAATTCTAAGGTAGGAATTATTTTCTTCAAATTGTCAAAGTATTGCTCTTCTGCCTTCCAATATCATTTTTAAGACCTCCGAGGCCACGCTGAGGCCTGATCCTTTGTCCATTGTCAGGTTTTCCTCTCTAGAAGGTTTTTAGAGTGATCGCTTTACTACCAAACTTCTGAAAATAGACAATGATGTGTCTCAAAGGAATTTTTTTCCTCATTTGTATTGGAGGGTGACCCTTATAATCTATTAACTTTTCAACTCTGGGGACTCTTGTGGGATCTTTTACTGATACTCTAATTTTCTTACTTCATTTTTTTTCTTATTTTAAAACTGCTTTTCGTTTTACTTTTATGAAGGGTTTCCTTCCTTCTTTTAGCTGCTTGGACAAGCAGTTTATTGTCTTTATCTGCAATATCTTCATCAAAAATTGTAGTTTGGGGAGATGTTACTGAGTTGATGACAATTGACAATCCTTGTGTTGCTCACAGGAGGACCAACTAAAAACTATTCAAGAATGGGACTTCCAGTAGCATTCCTCTATGCAAACACCCAATCTGAAGAAGAAGAAATTAAGAAATCCATCCCCTTCGAAATCGAAACCAAAAAAATCAAATATCTGGGAATAAATCTAACGAAAGACATAAAGGACTTATACAAAGAAAACTACAAAACTCTGTTGAAAGAAATAGAAGAAGACACAAGAAGATGGAAAGGCATCCCTTGTTCATGGATTGGAAGGATTAACATTATCAAAATGGCAATCCCACCAAAAGCAATTTACAGATTCAATGCTATTCCAATAAAGATCTCAATGACTTTCTTCAAAGAAATAGATCGACTACTGATGAAATTCATATGGAATCACAAAAAACCTCACATAGCTAAAGCCCTACTAACTAAAAAGAAAGAAAACGGAGGAATTTTATTCCCTGATTTCAAGCTATACTACAGAGCCATAACAATTACAACAGCATGGTATTGGAACAAAAACAGACAGAAAGACCAATGGAACCGAATAGAATACCCAGAATTAAAGCCACATATCTATGAACAACTAATCTTTGACAAAGGAGCAAAGAAAACGCAGTGGAAAAAGGACAGTCTATTCAATAAATGGTGCTGGGAAAACTGGACAGCCACATGCAAAAAAATGAAGCTAGACTACTGCCTCACACCCTGGACAAAAGTCAACTCAAAATGGATAAAAGACCTGGATGTAAGACCTGAAACCATAAAATGTATAGAAGAAAATATAGGCAAAACTCTACAAGACATACATCTCAGCAAAATCTTGAAAGACACATCTATCAAAATGAAGGAAGTGAAAGACAAGATAAACAGATGGGGGCCTCCCTGGTGGCGCAGCGGTTAAGCGCTGCGCTGTGGAGCTGTCGGCAGCGGCGAAGCGAGTTCGACACCCGGCCAGGGAGAATCCCACATGGCGCGTCAGACCTCTCCTGCCTCGCCCGCTGCTCCCCTCAGCAGTGTATTTCTGATCTGCCTGTTCTGCTACCCGCTCTGTCTCTGGTGAACCCTCTTGCCGCCCCAAGCCTCTGGCCTGTACCCCAGCTTGTATGTATAAATAAAAAATAAATCTTAAAAAAAAATGATAAACAGATGGGATTACATCAAAATAAAAAGCTTCTGTACAGCAAAAGAGACACTAACCAAAACTAACAGACACCCTACCAACTGGGAAAACATTTTGCACACAATACATCTGATAAAGGACTGATAACAAAAATTTACAAGGAACTCACACAACTCAACAAAAACAAAGCCAATAACCCAATCAAAAAATGGGCAGAAGAGCTCAAAAGGCACTTCTCCAAAGAAGAAAAGCAAATGGCCAACAGATCCATGAAAAAATGCTCAACATCACTTATAATCAAGGAAATGCAAATCAAAACCACTATGAGATACCACCTCACACCTGAGAGGATGGCACACATTAAAAATGCAGGCAACAACAAATGCTGGAAAGAATGTGGAGAAAAAGGAACTCTTCTACACTGCTGGTGGGAATGTGAACTGGTCCAACCACTATGGAAAGCTGTATGGCGATTCCTCAAACTGCTAAACATGGAGCTCCCATACAACCCAGCAATCCCACTTTTGGGAATTTACCCAAAGGACACAAAAACACTAATCCGAAAGGATACATGCACCCATATGTTCATTGCGGCACTGTTCATAATAGCAACCCAGGTATGGAAGCAACCCAGATGTCCAAAAATAGATGATTAGATCAAGAAGATGTGGTACATATACACAATGGAATACTATTCAGCATTCAAAGAAGATAAACACATGCAAT
>PVIJ01019610.1:0-23095 GCA_004024925.1 Scalopus aquaticus
TCTTCAAATGCCAGGTAAAATAATTTACGATTTATGGGAAAATAAAACTAACTAGCTTTAGAACTTTAGCACCATTTTCCCAAGCCGAATAAACTCTGCAAGATTGTGGAGTTAGAGGTATCTGATAATACAAGAAATGAACTTTGGGAGATAGTGCATAGAGTTTGTGAGCTGAGGAGTCAGTATTAATGGTGCGGTATATGCTTAGATTTTGGGTAACAGACTTTCTGAAATTGAACACACTCCTGGAATTTTTTGAAGGATGGTCTGTGAGGGACTTTCCCCCTGCCTTTATGAATTCTTCCCTCTGTGTGCACATGTGCTCCAGAACCAGGTAACAGAGGCAGGGATAGCCTCTTTGCAGCCAACCCAGATTAGAGCTCATAATTACTGCAAGTCATCTATGGATACAAGTTAATGCTAGTATTTATGAATTGAGGATTATGGTCTTTGATCTCAGATCTACTTTTGAAGAAGAAAATGATGACTTTTCAAACAGCCGCTTTCCACAGGCACAGTGATAAGATGCTCTGCTCTTCAACATCAGCACACACTGCATTTTTGACTCAAAGTAAATGTTCCGTTGTGACTCATACTTGGTTTTATGGGCAGAAAATGAACATTTACTGTCCAAAAAAAATCTACACTCAAAATATTAATAGCAATGCACATTTTTTTAAACCAGAGTGTTCTGGGCAGGCAGCTTAGTAAACCTCATCTGAAGGTTTGATTCCAAAATTTGCACACACTGATTCCAAACAAACGTGACTGTAACTCCCCCTGTCCCATGTGTGGCATGCCAGAACTTCCTCAGAAGGTAACAAGGCGAGAAGGGAACAAGGTAAAAATGCAATGAATGTATAGGGTACATTGAATCTTTGATGGTGAAGGAATGTTTTGTTCTGGTAAGGCTGACAAATTGGATCTGAGCTATGATTTTGAAGAAGAGAAGCAAAGTCATTTGGTACAAATGGGAAAACTCTAAGAGATTCCTCGGTTAGAATGATCAGACAGTGATGAGTTTATATATTCCTACTTCTTAATAATTTACATTCTTGTAGCCATGAAAATATAGTGCTACATTGTAAATGCTGTAAATACAAAAATATATTTTAAAATTTTCATAGAAACTTTAAGACAAACTGGGATGTAAGCATGAATGGACTAAGTTTTCGCTGTTCTGAAGAATATAAAAACCAGAATGTTTAGGTGTGCATCATGACTAGTGGAGCAAGCAATTATGAAAGGTGTCTCATTTTTTCCATTTGGTACGTGTTACCTATATACACACTGTTAGTTTACCTTGTCTTTCCCACTTTGTGATTCTTTTAAGCACTGTGGTATTTGCCCAATAAATTTCATCATAAAGCAAATTACCGGTATATTGTTTTTTTGGTCTCTTCCTAAGAAAGTATGATGTCACTATACTTTGAAAAACCTTGCCCATTCAGGAATAGATTGTTTTGCTACACGTTTGGTAAATGTATTATACCTTCTTTGATATCTCAGCTCTTAATATGTATATTTGAGCATATAGTTAGACTTGTGGGGATAAAAAGGAGTATTTGCTTATTTCAGAAGGACTTAAAATATATTTTGTTTTAAATTACAATGGTTGTATTGTGAGGGTAAAATGCAGTCAAACCCATTTGTTTTATGTCTGCATATAAGTGAATTGGGATTCTGAATGCTATGCTAGAAAAGAAAGAGAACTTGAGCACCCCCATACTTCCCTAAGTAGAGTAATAACACCACCAGTAATACCCACCATGGAGTGTGTGTCTAACTATGTCTACCACCAGCCCAGTATTTAAAACCCAATCTTACCAATAATCTTAATAATGAGGTATTTTAAACCCATTTTACAGATTAAAAAGGAGCTTACAGTTGAACCTGAAGGTCAAATTATGGAGAGGCTATAACTTGTTTACTTTGTCCTGTGGTTGTAAAATGTTTAGCAATGATGGAAGCAATGGTATAGATTGATCTGTAGTCATTGTTGGAGATACTTAGGCTTTTTGCATTTTCTTGGCCCTTAGAGATATATACTTAACTGTCCTTTTAGCTTTGTAGCCAAAATTAAATTATTGATCTGAAACAAAGTGACCATTAGCTGGATCAGCTGCTGACTTCGTACCAGAAGTGTGATGTCTGCTCAACCCCATCTGGGTGGAGAAATTGAACTGGGCAGCTTGTTTTCTCCTATACTTCTTTTACATTTTACTGTTTGCTCCTAGGATCAATTTAAGTAACTTCAAAAGTTCCCTCTTCCTTAAGTTAAAAGATCCTGTTTCGCTAGTGGCAAACTCAGTTCCTGCCTTCATATCACTGACAGCAGAATCATCTGTACCATGCCAGGGTTCTGAAAAGTGTATAGATACCCAGTGTTGTTCAACCTCAGCTTTTTCCAAACCCTTTCCCCTTGGAACATTATTCCTGAAAGTGTGAGATCCCTATACCTTTTTTATCTACTACACGTTACTTCTCATATTTTCATACAACACTCATGCATCACAAACTTTTCTTTTACTCTGGATACAATGGGCAGTTGGTCTAATCAGGAGATTTCATCCTGATGTTCCGGTCAACTTTTGCCACATAACCCAGCCTCCCCATCTTTCCACCCTGCTCCCCTTTGACATTCTCTCTCCTTTGTCCCAATTGTTTAGTTCAAAAGAAATGTGGCAAAACCATGACCGGCCATTGACATATGTGTCCATCGAAACTTGAAGTCAAATCACTTCTTGTCAGAAAGGCATTTAATCAAATTTGCATTTGCTTTTTGTTTCTTTTAAGTGGTTTTAAGCTCTTTTGCCTACTATTGTAGGAGCTGCAAAAACAACACTCGGAATTATAATAAAGTACATGTGTTTTTCTGTTGAATTTCTTTTGCTTCTCTGCACTAATTTATACATGGAAACTAGTCAAACACAATAGCCCATTCCCTGTAGTCGCTCTGGCACTCTCCTCCACTATTATCTAAGTGGTTCTATTTTGGATGGTGAGAAGCACCATTAGCTTGTGGGATGAATGTTAAATCCCTTATTTACAGCAGATTGTGACCTGCTCTATAAAATATGTGTGTGTGTGTGTATCCATGTGCATGCACAAGTACTTTTCTGTGACTTTATTCTATACCTATTTTGATTCTCATGCCCATTTGTCTAAATCAAAGTTAAGGATTTTTCACAGAAATCTACAAAACACAGTCATTTCATTGAACATTCATTTCTTCATGGTTTTGCCAATGTTCTTGTCTAGACATAGTCAGCTACATTTTTGTTTTCTCAGGCTCCAGTATTTATTGTTCCTATCTGTTCAGAACTGCACTCTAACCCTGCTCTTATTCACATATGAATCAGTTCTATGGCTTCCTATAAGCTGAGAGAAGTATGTCCAATAGTGGTCACTAGTGAACTACGAAAGAATCCTGTTACACCAGGAAAGTTTCCCTTGAAAGGTTACATGGATATTGAAGACTTTAGAGATAGAGGGAATAAATGAATGTACTGTTTGGGCCTTTGTGTGTTAATACACCTTAATTCCCCTTTATCAATATATGTGAATATAGTGGCAAGCAGCCCTCCGCACACTCTGGGGTAGGCTATTCCTAAACTTTGTTAATGCTGAGAGCTCATTCTTCTATCCTAAAATAAAATTAAATTCAGGGTTTGTGTACTTTTAATCAGTAAACTGGGATTAACCCCTATACTTATTACTCATTTTTTAAAACCCAATTTATTCTGGGGAATTTTGCATAGGAATTATATTAGATGAGCTGTGGCCTGGTGTTGGTTTTCCCCTTTATTATCACTTAATCAAATATAATTTTAAGCTCTTTCAAAAAATTGTGTGCTGCAGAGTGTGCTGTGACCCTCTGCAGCTCCTGTAGTACCCACTAGAGAGTGCCTTGTACATATGGGCATCATAACGGGGAACAAAATTAAGAGCAGAGCTGGCAGATGGTTCTCTAATTCTCTACATATTCAGTGTTCCCTGACTTCATGCAGATAGCCCAGTGTCTCCGGTCAAGTGACAGCTTTGCTTTTAATTTGCTATTTTCAGGTTCCAGGAATGACACTTTCTCATGTCTGATTATTTTGACATGTTTTGTTCTCTCCTTTCCTCATTATGCATATTCCACTATTTCTGTGATCTCGTGAGCAGAATGACCTGGGAGTGGCCCCTGCATGAGGACCACAGTCTGTTCTTGAGTGAGAGCCTTTCTTGAATCATCATGAATAACCCACTGGTTAACTGTGTTGAGATAATCACAGGAAAATGTGTCTAACTCAAATTTTACTTGAGTCTTGCCATTTTTACTAATATTCTTCTTTTAGAGAGCAAGCTTGAAACTTTGTGTTTTCACCAGAATGAGACAAGTTCATGTCATTTTCTCTCTACATCATAAAAACCATACCATGTGGTTGAATTCTGGCTTGATTGGCAGTACTGGCTCATGAGCGGCTTAGGACTGGCATACCAGAGGTGATGTAAGTCCTAAAGGATCCTAATTGAAATAGGCCAGCACAGCTGTGCGGGGAGCCTGCCTGCTAACTGGGGTAAGCTGTTGCTATCAACCCCTTCTTTCCATGAGCTCAAAAATAAATGACTAAATCTCCCCAATTCCCGAACTTTAAGATTAAAACCTACACTGAATAAAGCTTAACTGTTCTGGTTTCCCCTCTCGGGGACCTTGCTGAGTAGAGAAACTAACCTGCTGAGAAGTTCGAAGTTTTCTGATCAAGAAGATGTCCCAGTGGTAGTTGGTCATTACCTGAAGCCAACAGTGACTGCTGACTTTTATTTGTTATATTTCCAGAGGTTCTGTGTTTTAAATCAGCTAGAATGTTTGTCTATAGTTACTAATGGCTTCTATTCTAGTCATAGCCATGTATCTTATTAACTTTCATAACCTTTTTAGAAGAAATACCTCAGTTTCTGGGTTTGAACACTCTCACCCCAAATTCCACCAAGATACAGCTACATGTATAGTCTGCATTTAGTAGTTGTTGTAGACAGAAAGAATTAATTTTAATCTTTACAATGTTTTAAAAAATAATTTCGTCTAGTTCTTTGGCTGCCTGACATTTATCTCTGTCATCAGACATCCATGATGTTATACTTATGTTTTATCTGCTCCAAAAAGTTGTGGGTGACAGTAGGAGTGACTTGTTCCTAATACCTCTATCAGAATGCCTGGTAATTAGATCCCAGTAAATGTGTTTAGATGAATAACTGAATGGGTGAATAAAAATAGCATAATAAAAAATGTGAAAAGAATTTAAAGTAGGAAAAGAAAATGTGCACCTCCTTTTCACGTATGAAGCATTCCATTAAATCTGGCTTTGGTAAGACTAAGTCAACACTCCTAAAAAAAAACAAGGCAAGTATTTTATATCTCTGTTATATATGTACACACACATTCACCTCATAAACAATCATTGAAAAACAATCCCTTTTACCTTTGTTAATTATAATGAATTTTTCATGTTTTATATCACTTAAAATCCATTTAGTTCTCAAGTAGTTTTCCTTTGATTAGAAAACATGTTCTCAAGGGAAAAAATATTATTTATATTAGTCACAGTTTTATAGAAATGGAAAGTACTTTTAAATTTTCATATTAGCAGAGATAAAGCTATGAATTCACCTAAGCTCATTCATTCCCTTTAACTTAGACACAAAGATAAACTATATTTCCCAGCCTTCTCTGTGATTGAATGGTATGGTGTGATTGACCAGAGTTGTGGCCAATGAAAGTAGTTGGGAGAGACATATGGCACTTCTAGGCTTGATATCTCCCGCTTAATCCTGCAACCATCAAGTACTCTCTCTTTACCTGCCTTCAGGAGGCAGACAATACGGTAGAGAACTTCAAGACTCTAGGGAATGGCAAAGACACCAAAGGGAAGGCCTCAGTCCCTCTGGGACCCCAGGGAGCAGAGTCCCACACTGTCACTTTCATAGAATTACATCTGTGAACATTAATTTAACTAAATATACCTTTGTAACACCAGAGCCTTTATAAACCAAATGCTAAAAAAAAAAAAGTACTTTAAAGCACTGAGATTTGAGGGAAAGTTGTTTGTTATACTGAAAACCTTTTAAAATAAAATATGCTTCCAGCTTAGATGCAGTGCATGCTAACATTTATTTAGAAGTACTCATATTACTTTCATTTGTGTGGGGAAAGTGAATGAAGAAGATGCCATATTATACTTAAAGATGCTTTAATCCTTGTGGCTTGCAACTTACAATATTCCAGGGTTTGCTAAGTAATTGGGGTCTTCAGTCAGTGCTACAGGAAAAATAGGAAAATGGGTCCATGTTTATTTTTCAAACATAGCATTTAGAAGAGAATGAAGCAATAGGAAATGAGGAAAGAAACCAAGAGTGGTAAGGCTGTGGGAAATAGTTGGAATCTTCTGGAGCGGAGCAGGATCACCCAACTCAGCCAATGACACAGAACCACACAGACCCAATGAGAAGGCAAAGACAACAGAAAAAAAAGATATTGAGAAAGAAAGACACACACCTCTGCTGTTCTAAGGGGGGACTGTCAGCAAACAAAGGGTTGAACTGATGACCAAGAGGAGAACAGACTCACCGCACATTCCAAAGAAAACAAAAGTTTCTCACAGAGACATACCAAGTGGAAGAGACATCTGAGTACACCCAGTCTCAACTCACTTTAACTCATCTTCCTACGTGCCCAGATGTCATGAAAGAACTCTGGTTTTAGAGTGTAACCATCTGGGTTGAATACTTATTCTAGCCCAATATTCTTGGTCCAGTCATTTAACTGCTTTAGCTTTTTGTTGCCTCATTCGTATACTGCTCTCCATCTCACCTAACTTTCCAGAATGTGGGGAAAAGCAAATGCAGCCTTAGCTGTAGAAGTGCTTTATAATCTCCAAAGTACTGTAATACAAGTGATTGCTTTCATTCCTGTGAAAATCATTTATCTATCACCAACTGTGTACTCAACACAGAACCAGGGGCCATGAGAAATTGAGATCCTGTACTGCAATAAGGAGTTTGGTACTTTGGATATTTTATTGTTGTGGATTTTTTGCTTTTTAATTTGGAGTAAGTTTTGTTTTGTTTAGTTTTTTTCCTAATTGAGGTAACGTTGACTTACAATGCCATATGTGACTCAGAGGTATAGGATCACACCTCTTCAGGTGTACATTACCACCCTCCCCCCAGAGGGGAAAAAAAGGGTAAAGAGGAGGGTTTGGAGGGGGTCCAATGGCCTTGTGGTGGAGTTATTTTTAATGAAAAAAAAAATAGGAAATACTTCTGTAGGAAATACTTCTGTAGTGGGTATAATCACTTTCTATCATTTTTTTCTGAAAGTTTTAAATCTTTTCTTCATTGATATCTAGTCCTTCAATTTAATCAATATTCTCCCCCTCTGTCTGCTTTCTTCTTTTCTCTTAATTTTTTTTAAAAAATCATTTTCTTTAAATTGAGATAACACTCATTTATAACACTGTATGTGTTTTAGGACATTATTGTCTTGAATTGCCCCCAAGCTGATTCATCTTCGTAAGTAACTCTCTGTTCTTGTTTAGACAATAGTTTTTAATTCTCTTATCCACATGTAATGTAAGTTAGGACTTTCCACAGATTGTTTATGTGTTATCTTCATGGAGATTATCAGTAAGCATTTGACTTGGAATAGCAGGTTTTGCCAGAGTCCATTATCATATGGACATCCCATAGTTCAGTATCTCTAAACAACATGTAGCAAAACAAACTAAAACAGTCTCTTTGTTTTTGTTTTTGTTTTTTCAGTTCAGTTCTTCTAGATTTAAATAAATTCTTCAGAGAAAACACTTTTTTTCAAAGCAAATCCTTATCATTGTGAGGATCACCATAAATTATGCATGGTCAGCATCTAGGGAGTTCTTATGGACCCCACTGTCATTGGGGTATTGTGCAGACAGACCCCCATCTTCTGTAGTTTCTACTATATTGTGCTTACTTTGTAATAACCAAAAGTCATGCAAAAACAAGCATATTTCATTTGCAATAACATTTCTGACATTCATAGTAGGGTGCACCTCTTTTCCTCATTAGATTTTTCTCTATATTCTTCCTAAGATAAATTCATTATGATAAAACCAAAAAAGGCCTGGTGCATGGAAAAGGGGAATAGCGGAGAGAAAGGGAATAGCAGAAAAATGCTTTGTGTGAGCATGTGCCATTTATAATACAGGAGATTTATTCCACTTCTGAGGCAAGAAATTGCAGGACTCTAATAGTTTCACCACCTGTGAATTATTTGGGTGCACCTCATAAGCGGGTTCTTTCTTCTATTTGTTTAAAGAAATAAGTAGTATGTTCGCCAATTCTACACTACATTAATTTTCACAGAGTTTCCATTTTCATCTTCATTGCTTTTTCAGATTTTTTTCCAAAGTTTCTGCCATTCTCTAACTAAAGCTTTGGGTTTTTTCCCCTTCAATTTTTGTCGGGGGACTTGCTCTAAGTCAATTCAGCCTATTGGCATAAATATTGGGACAAAAGAGGGAAGGAGTATGATAACCTAAGACACCCTGACATAAATTCCATGAGCACTAAAGAAATGAGACAGGAAATTATAAACAACATATAATAAATTCAAACCATCCAATAAAATAAATATACCTGAATTTTTTCCCAAGGTCAGGTATGGTGGGGTGTCCAATTTCCAACCTACTTTTCTGGCTATAATCTCACCATTTGAACTACATTATTGTTCAAATCTTGTACTTCATCAGTAGAACCAGAAATAAAAAAAAGGTAATGGAAACAATAAGAACTCCTACTGTTTAGGTGCTGAAGTGAGATTTGGAGGAAAAGTTTTTAGAAATAGCCTATTTCTTCACTATAGTTGTTATAACCACTTGTCTTTGAGACCTAATAAAATTTTCCTGATGTGCCGCATGCTTTTACTTTTTATTTGGGAGCTTGTAACTGATCCGAGATAACAACCATGCTTTGAAATTACTGTTACAGAGTTAGTATAATGACATTTATATTCCTAGGACATAGATTCATAGCATTTTTCGAACTAAACAGAATCTTTCAGATAGCATAAAATTTTACCTCAATTGACTGGGATCTCTTTGAAGGCAAGAGTTTGGTTTTATTCTCTTTGGGATATTTTTATAACCCTAGCACCAAGCAAAGAGTTTGATATTCACAAAGAGTTTGATTTCACAAAGTGTTTGATGTAAGTGAATTAATCACCTATTCCAGCCCTTTCATTCTGCAAATAGCCAAATTTATAATATAACTGTTTGCAAAGAGATTTGAGACATGTTTGCCAGAAATACCTAATAAGTAGATCCTCGAATTCAGGTCTCTTCCATTGAATGCAAACTCCTTTGAGAAAGAGTTCATTTATTCTCTTTCTATTATACTGTATGGTCTAAGGGACCTTTAAATAAGAGCCAGATAGACCTTGAAATTTTAAAATGACTATGCAGGATAGACTAGGGACACTGTGGAAATTATCTTGAGTTAAAAACTCAAGGATGGCTGTTGGTTTAAAAACATTGGTACCTGACAAGAGGAGAAGACTGAAAGTCCCTAAAGCTTGTCTTTCACCCTATACCTGTGTCAGACTGGCAAATCCATTTCTCTTACTTTCCATATCAAGGAAAAGTGTGAAAATTTTGGTGATACATATGTGAAAATGACTTCTTATGGAATTATTTTCATAGTAGGTCTCCAAGAAATGTTGGCTTCCTTCCCTTAGTGCTAAATAGCATGTTCATGGAGAGTTTGGTCTATCTCTGGCACTGTGCTTGGTACTGGATATACTACATTGAGAAAACAGTGTTCTAAAGGTGGATGTTCCTGCATATAATATCAAAAGGGATTTGGGATGCATTAAGGGGAGGGAGGACTTAATTGCTTCATTCTTCCATTGGTTTTATGTTGCTGTCGGGACATTGTTTTCTTTAAACTGTATATTTAACTATTGCTGATGTAAGCAGTTCTCTGCCTAAAGAAATAGACACATTAATTCGTTATTTATATGATTCAAGAAAGAATGTGTTAGAAAAACTCTAAAATTCTAAAGATTTATATTTAAGATCTTTGCTTTGCATTCTTTTTTTTTTTGCTGAACACCCCTATTTTAGTAATACTGAAACCTAAGTATAATGAGTATATTACTTTGTCTCTTTGTTTATGTGATACATAAACACCTGTCTTTTCCATCTTAGAACTATGCTTAAGTAGTAAAATTTTTATACCTGTCCTTGACTCAAATGAGTAAGACCAATCAGCGGCATATGGGACGCTGATGACAGTACGAGTTTCCTCAAAAGGTTTAGCTTGCTTTGTGGATACTATTTGTATGTGGGAGCATAACCGATCTTTGAGCATCACCTCAGTGATCAATCAGCATGTTCTTGGCTCTCTGTTAGGAGAGATTCTGATTTTCCAACCTCTGTCAGCTCCCTATCACCAACTCCAACCTGCCTTACTCCAAGGCAAGCATTCTTACCTCTGATAGTTCCACTTTGCTAATTTCTGTTTATAGGGATACTAGGTGTCATGTCACTGGGACTGTTTTGACTCTAGACTCCAGGTTCTTATTTGAAGAAACCCATTCAGTGTATAATGACCACTTCAGAGTTCTACATTACTAGAAGCAGTGATTTCCGGACTTTTGGATTCCATAGGTCATTAAAACTTCAAAAGTAAATAAGGATGGGTTTGTAGGTAGGTAGAAAGTATGAAAAACAGATCCAAAGCTTCTAATGTTTTTATTAGGTAAGGATATTAATAAAATAATGTTCTATCACCATAGTTTCATAAATGAGTTAATAATATCAATAGTACTATAGAAAGTATTTATTTCAAAAGCAGCTGTACTTTGCATATGTTAAATTATCTGTTTAGCAACATTGTGGAGTAGTTACAATTACCATTTTCCATTTTACAGATGAGGAACCTGAGGTACAGAGAGGTGATATCACATTTTTCAGGTCACTCAGCTAGTAGTAGAGGTTGGCAGCAGTGTTCATTCTTATCCCAACTCTTCTATTTGTTTCACCAGTCTCAAAATGATTAGGTTATTTGAATAACCTGCAAGTTCCAAATACCCTGTTTCAGAAGAAAAAAATAGGTAAGCACATTCAGTTTTATAGAAACTGACCAGTACCTTTCATTACTCTCTCTTTTTCTCCTTATATAAGTAAAAATCTGTCAGCTCACAGACACTAAACAAAGTTTTAAAAAGATAGCACTGACAGAGGCCAGTGGAGGGCATAGGAGCCACACAGCAGCACAATGAAACTGGGCAGGAAGTTGGCACTTTTGTCCACGTTATCCAGGCTCTGTGCTGGGCAGAAATCAACCCAGCTTTGAGGGAGGGGTCTGTGAGAGTGACAATAAAAAGGGGATATGCTAATAGAGCCCTAGGGGGCTGGTGGAAGTTCACAAGAGAGGGAAAGGGGCATTCCCTTTGGAGGCCTCTGCATGGGCACAGGCTCAGAGGAGGGGAAAGGACTGTGAGCTCAAAGAGACAAGAGTGAATCCCCATGGCCAGGGCAGAGCCAGGTCACAGGGAGCCTCACATGCCCTGTTCAGAGTTCTGGCCCAAGTTTGAATTTTATAAAGACAACCGCCATGGCCATATGGAGTGGTCAGATCTGGAGAATGGAGACCTAAAGGCTGGTTAGATTACTGCTTCTCTCCTGGGGAGAGACCAGACATGGAGAAGAGTGGGAAGCCTCTGGTTCTGCAGCATCATAGTTATTTGCAGAATAACTCTGTGGTTCCCTTCACCTCACATGTTGAGTCCTCAAAGGCTCTTAAAGCTCCAGTGTATGTTGGACTCCTCAGGGCCCACTGTGTGACAAATAGCCTATAGCCTCTCAATGAGCTGGCTCTCAAGTATTAGCTGAGTGAATGTGTGAAAGAGTGAATAATTTTATTGAATCCCTCTCTGTTGAAAATTGCAATCTACAGTCAAGAATTTTTTTCCCCAAATTATGGAAGATCTTTCAGAGAAATGAATGTATTCGCATCCTAAAAAGTTAAAAAGTCACTGTCACTCTCTTCAGAAAAATGAATTCAGGCCTAATCTTTCTGAAATGATTAGCACACTGTTGTGGCTTAACCTTTTATTCACTTTCAATGGACCTTTCCAAATAAATAGAGGTGATTTGAAAGAGGCCCTCTAACACTTTTTGATAGCTTTATGACCCTCACAAAACACAAAGCCCATAACATGCAGTCACTGGGATGATTATTGTAGGCAGAGACTGTAGTATGTATCTGTTTTCTCACCAATAAGTACCCTATTCAACACTGCAGATTCGTGCCATGGCTATGAATCTTTCCATGGGAAGCCAGCAAGTATCTCTGTCCTGATTCTTACAGCATTTTACATTATCTAATATGCGCTTCACATGTGGCGTCCCCTTTGCAAGCTGCTGGAAGTCCAGTGCAAGAGGCAGCATTAAAGGTCTAAATAGAAGTTATGTGGCCTGATTAAACATTAACTGTGGTCTTCAGGAAATAACAAAACCGTATCATTTTTTATATTAAAAGCACAATGTCAGTGAAAAAAAAAACCTACAATTATTATTAGAGAAAATATGAGTTAATGTCTCATAAATTCTTATATCTTCCTTTATAAAGCCAAATGCTAAGGAGTCAGATTTTAATTAGGTTTTGGAATCTTGTGGGTATATATAATTTCTCATTCTCCTAATTATGAATAGTCTCCAACGTACACCTAGACCTTTATTCAACATTGGTATGACATTGGCTATAGCTTGCCCACACCTCATAAGTGGATTTGCTTTGGAGCAGCATCAAACAGGTATTTATGTTTTAAATAAATGGTCCTTATGACATCATTCTAATTTGAGGCATCTACTACTTTTACTTTTCTTCCTCTTCCTCCAAAATGGACTACAAACAACATAAATACCTCTTCAGGTTTAGCAAAAGTGGGAAGTGCCATTTTCAGTCTCCTATGTGCCAAGAGCCCTTTTCTGTTTTCTCAGCTAAGCCTCATCCCAGCCCATTTTACAGGTAAGAAATCTGAGCACTAAAACCTAAGGGTGGAGAGGGGTGGGTGAATTCCTCTACATTTAGTGTATGTGCATTTAATTCTTATAGCAAACAAATCATGTTAAAATATGCAGTACAGATTATTTTCCATGTTGTTGGAACTCTGTTTTTTGCACTCTGTCAGCAGGAGCCTCCCCAACATGCTGAGTGATTTCCACAGTTTCAGAACCAAGTTCATTAGAGTTCACTGCTTGTACCGTATTTCATCAATTCTAAGATACACATCTTTTTTTCCCCGATTTTAGAAACTTGGTTGCATCTTATAATTGATAACAGGCCATAGTTTAATGAGCGATCTTTTTAGAAGTCTTAATGGTACATAAAATAATGCTATAACTTCAATCTATGACATCTTGAATTTGATGGCATACTGCATCAGGTCTTTCCAATTTCTAGCTGATGGGAGCAAAACTAGACTTGAAATTCAGATAAAGAACATAATTACGGGGTCCCCCCTCCTTCTCAATCACTCTCCGCTGATGGAGATAGTTCCTATCTCTGCTTGTCAGTCTGAGACACTGAGAGTTTGTACCTTGAGTTTATCTTACTTCAATCTGTCTTGTGCAAGGTCAGTGCTCCCTTGCCCAGGGCCTCCTTATTTATTCTTAACCTATTTGTGTCTCAGTTTTCTTATCTATAAGTTATATGGTGTAATGTACTGGTTTACTGTCTTTGGTCAGTATTAGAATCAGCTGAGCACTTGTTAAAACGATGAAGGCCCACACTCCTCCTACTTGAATGAGCTGGGTTTCGGAGTCGTATTAACGTTCCAGGTGATTCTAATTTATACCAAAGTTTGAGACCATGGGTATAGTTGTTAAGAGCAGGAATTCTTGAACCAGACTGCCAGGATGCAAATCCTGACCCCACCAGTGTAGCTTTTCTATTATTTTCTGTGTTTCAGTTTCCTTGTCCACAAAACAGGAATCCACAGTAACATCGATGTCAAAAGATTATTGTGAAATTAAGAAAGTGATTAGACAACATACTCAGCACAATACCTGACACAAGCAGCAAGTGTCCAATAAACATCAGCAGTTATTAGTGCTTCCTTCCTACAATGCTGAAGTTCCTCTGCCTTATTGCCAGAAACAGTTTCTTACCTTTTCCTGGTTTCAAGGCAGATAACTTGTCTGGTAACTAAAGTCTCCTATGCAAAATCAAAAAAGGGACTGAGAAAACAACTCTAGAATTGCTTTTTAATTTAGGGGAGGGGAAATATTAAGTCAGGAGTCTAAAACAGAACAAAAATGTTGGTTCAAGAAAGTCATCCTATGGTGTCACGTATATGTGGAATATGGAGAAACCAAACAAAGGGTCAAAGACAAACTTTTAAATCTGACAATAGATATGAAGCATCCAGGAGGGGAAGCAAAAGGGGAGGGGTAAGTAAGGGCAGGGGAAGAGCCAAAGGGGCTACGGTGATGTACTATGTGTGCTTTGGTGGTGGGCCACTACCGTGACCACACCTGAGTGGGGAAATCACAGAGTGTCCAAAAATTAACAACAATGTAAGAAAAAAAGGGCTAATTTTTTTAAAGTCATCCTAGAACTCACTCATAAATACTAGTCTAATTTAGGGCTATAATTTTCCTCTACATGAAAAGCACCTGGAGAATTCAGAACAAAAAAATACCTGGGCAGCCACCAGCATCTCTCTCACAAGAGATTCAGGTTCAGGTGGTCTAGAGGGGGCCCAGACATTGGCAATCGCCTTAAGTTCCCAAGTAATTTGAACACGTAATCAAAGTTGATAACCACCTATCTAACTGAAAATTTTAAAATTCTAAACATCTCTCACCTACCAGGAAATTTCTCATCTTTGAAGATGTTTATAGAACCTTCCCCACCTAAAAAAAACAAATAAATAAACAAAATTTAGGAACTCCTTTTCCCTCAAATAAGGATGCTACACACTTTAAATACTTGTAGTTGATGTGAATGTACTTTGTAAATTCTAAACATTCTAAGCATAATATGCATGTATGATATTTTATTTGAAAATAGGAACCGTGCATGTTCATTCGAGATAGAAATTAAAATCTTTCTGAACCTGGTTAGAAAAAACAAAGCAAAACAAAACAGATACCTTGGGATTATCCAGTATTCTGCATACATGAGTCATTTAATCTTTCATTTTTTTATTTTCCTTTTCCTGGCTAGTCATATTACATTAAATAGTAGCACTTAGTTCCCACAGCTTTCTTGAGACAGCCACATTTAATTTCAGTCCTGGTAACTTACTTACTCTTACCCATACTTACCCCATTAACTCCTTAGACATTGAGAGATTCCAACTTCCCCTTATGTGTTGGAGAACTGGTGGTAAGGTAGATTTCTTTTCTTTTTCTTTTTTTCTTTTTTACTGCAACTCTCTATCCCCTGATCTTAGTAGTGCCTTTTTCCTAAAATGTTCCTAAATGTGCTATGCCTCATAGAAATATTATGAGGATTTAATGAATATGTATAAGTACACTGAAACTATAAAAACTCCGCGCATATCATGCCCTGCTTCATTGGCTTCAGCTGTCGCTACCAAGGGCCAATCCCTGAGCTGGAACTCAAAGGCCTCTCCCAGAACACCTTTCGAATCTCATCTTCAGCTGCTTTGCCACACCTGTAGCCGCGCCACAAGTGGAGCATACCTGGCCGGAGCTGGAAGCAGACAGGGATGCCAGTTTTGTATCATGTGGATAATAGTAAGAAGATTCAGATTTAAGGCACCGGTAGATGGAATGGAAGCGGAAACAGAAAGGAGACGCATTGCAAGAGTGAAATCTAAGGTACAAGCAGCTGTTTGGATGTGTGTTTGGTACCTTAGTGCGTGTGTACAGATGGGGGTGGGGTGGGGTGAAGACGCAGGAGGAAGGAGGGAAAGTATTTTACAGAAATGTTTGTTTACTAAGAGGAAGGACTGCTAAAGGATTCAGAGCCCCAAATAATGAGTTTGGCTTTGGACATGTTGAGTTTAAGCAACAAACCAGTATTCGGGTGAATGGAAATAGAAGCCCAGAGCTTGGGTTAGAGATATTTTTGTATGTCTAGAAAAGACAGTACAAGTGAGGCACAGGGGGTAAGATCAAGGAGAGACTAATGAGCAGGACCCCAGGCAGAGAAACTTGAAGATTCCAGGATTTACCAGTTAGAATGAGTAAGAAAAAGCACGAAGGGACAAACCAATAGTCACAACAGAGAAGCCGGGGAAGCACATCCCACAGCAACTTCTGAGTGGGGGTCATAGGATGTGGTGAATTACATGATGCTGATGAATTTCAGAGAAGCCACATCACTCATGTGGTAGGGCAAAAGCCAGATTGCAAAGCGTTAAGGAATTTGGGGATACTGGGGAAGGGGGAGCAGTGGCGGTGGATTAGCCTTCCAAGAAGTTTAGGAGTGAAAGGAAAGGAGGCATGAGACAATTTAACTTTCACCACTGACAAAGTGGAAAGCAAAGGCAGGAAAGCACAAATTGGCAGCCATGAGATAAAAGTGAGCTTGGTTTTAATAAGAAAGGAGGGTGTGGGGGGGGGGGAAGAAGTAGCTTCTCTTTGATAGCTCAAAGAATGCTGATAGCACTCGTGTGTGAAATTGATTTCTGAGGCCCAGCACCAGACAGAGAGGCTGTGCGGCAAATGGGGTAATAAACCATGATTTAGCACCTTCTCTTTCTCTGCTTATTACAAAACAAGCTTTAAAAAAGATGCCTGTGGTGCACCTCAGCAATCTTGATATTGTCTGTGGCCAAAATCCATTTTAATATGTTCCTGAGGCATTTTAGTGATTATAACATTACTTTAGACCTCAGCCTACTAACTTCACACATTGCTAAACATGGTAGGTGCATATAAATATTGCTACCATTAAATAATATTGAATAATGCTAAATGAAAAGAATTATTCTTGCTGAAAACAAAGAGATGACAGACGCAAAATGCACATGGAAAGCAAAAAATAAAATCTACAAATTCTTAGAGAAACAGTATTTGCTTCTACTTTATCACACACCAAGAATCAGAAATGCTCACAAGAATCACAAAACAGTGTGGTTTCTTATGCATTTAATAAGTGACTTCAGTAATGACTCTTTGACATTGTCATTTAATTTGCAGATGACTAGAAGATTTTGTTTACCACATATAATACTGAATATTTTTCAGTTATGATTTTAAGATACTATCAGTACAACGAATATAACCAGCACAAAAATATAAAAATGTTTGATGGACTTCACTGGGAGACAGATGATTGGTCTAGGTCTCTAATCACCATTACTATTTACATTTCAGTACAAATAAGGCTGTCCTATTTACAAATAATGATGGCAAAATACATTTGACTGAGAAAAACAATTCTTTTTCTAGAAAAATCAAAGTCTTTGTTGCAATGACTTGAAATAATTTATTCTACAATGTACTTTGCACAACATTGAAAAGAAAATTAGTCAATTTTGTTTGTGAATCATCATTTAACTGGAGAATGCTTGACCTGATGTAGTTACAACAAAAGCTATACCAAGATAATAGCAATTGACTTTCAATTGTTACTGAGAAAGGATTTAGTATGTGTAAAACATATCTGGAAATGTAAATATTAAAAAACAGTTATAGTTTCTGTTGTGTTACAAATCAATTATGTCAGAAATTGATATAGCCATTATAGAAACATCACAAGAAGAAAACAATGTCATCCTTTAATAGTTGGATAGGAAAGAAGTTGCACAGAAACTGAAAGTCATCTAATAAAATGAACTTTTATGTCCACATTTGGAAAAACTTTGCTTAGAAACATTTAACTGATTTTCAATGAATTAAATACCATGTTTGTATTGATAGAAAGTTCAGAGTATAATTTGGCATTTCTCATTCAGAAGCCATTTTAGGATTTTTCAGGGGCTCTGGATGCTGATAATTGCATTAGTGAAGAAAAACAGCCCTTAATGGAAATTTTGTTTCAAGAATTAGTTGCTTTTTAATAAAGAACTTCTTATAGCTGAAATAATAGGATCATCTTTACCTGAATTCATTTTAATGGCACTGGAACCCATTATGGCAAAAACAGGAACACAGACTGGGAGCAGGACCTGACCACTGAGGGCCTATAGGTCACCATTTTCTGAGCTTCATGGTAGGCACTTCCTGAGACTTTCTAAGACATTCCTAGCCATTCTAGGCAGTGGAGCCACAGAAAGCCCCGTGTCAGGGAGTGAACAGGTTAGGTATGCATTCTAGAAAAATAAATTGCAGCAGTGTGGAGGTCAAGCTAGTAGCAGGAAAATTCAGAGGTCAAATATTAACATGGGAAATCTGTTGCAAAATTTCAGGCACAAAATATTAGAACTAGAATTAGGGCATTGAAAGTAAGGATGGAGAGGGTGGAAACGGAAGAGACCTGTTTCAGAGATGGAATTGAAAAGACTTGGTATCAATGTAGAGAATGTTGAGCCGTCAGATAATTTGTTTTGTTCTGTTTTCCCCCTCTAAAAGGTGTTGCTACACTAGTTTGGACTCAGCGGAGTTAAGTATAAATAGAACATAAGTACTCAGAATTTAACATTCAGGAGAAAGAAACAAATCCCTTTACCAGCTATGAAGCAGAAGGCCTTGGATTAGTGAGCACTGGGACTGGTAGTTACTAGGAGACACCTGGAATCAAACAGCAGTTGTTGAACATGGTAAACCTGGATGGGAGGCCCTTATTTCCAGGTAGCAAATCACCTTACTGGTTTCCACCTGTGCCTCACATGCTTCCTGGCCCCACAGCACCTAGTGGAATGTAAACAAAAAATCTGTTGACTCTCAGGAGTTTGCATTAAGCAATTTTAGTGGCTCTGGATTGCTGGGATCCTTTCTTGGTTTGGTTTACGTTGATGGAAAGGTATTATCAGGACCATAATTAGACCTTCAAGATGATTTACTACCCAAACTGCAAAACTTGCAAAACCATTCCAATTATTGAAGCTGCTACCAATTATTGTAGCTGAGTTACAGCTAAAACTAGAGGAAAATGTTATCTATTGAAGATATAAAGATAAGATAATTGAAAGAGCTATTGCCTTTTAAAACATGCATCTGAGTTGCAGGTGCAGTGTATTTTGCTATAATTAATCTTGTGTGTGGGGGTGGGGTGGTGGTAGTACATACTTGAACTGGAAAAGAATGTTCCAGAACTTAAAACACTTGATTAGATATCTCTCTTCCTACCCATCCTTCCGTGTTTATTCTATGCATTATGTATATTTTTGAGAAACAAATAACAAGTAAACAACTAATTAAATTTTAAAACAAAATATACTTCCAAAGCATTTCATCATCTATTAAATATTTTTCCAAATCTCTTACATTTTCTTCTAAATGATATACAAAAATAATTATGGCAAGAATAAGTATAGATAGCTCAAAAATAGAAAGTATAAACCCTACCCTCAAAGAGTTTTCAAGGGATATTGAGATAATTGCTATGTAAAACGATAATCCTGAAGCATTAGAAAGAATTGTTTTAAGTTTATCCTATACTAATTCTTGCAAATTGTTAGTGCAGGGATGGCACATCAAATAATTGTCAATTCGTTATTTGGGTAGTAAGAGCTTATCCTACTTTCTCTGGGTAAAGAGAATGTAATGTGAAGACATAGAAATAAGAAAGTAGAAAAAAAGAAAAAACAATGTTGAATCAGGGAGAATGAGATTTCACTTCCAAACATTTATTCCAAAGCCTCTGAATTGCACGTGAGAAAGCCCTGAGCATAAATATAGGAATAGGACTTAAATCATACCCAGTCCTGTGGAGCGTCATTCAGAGCCATCACACAAATTGTTTCCTTGGCTCACATGTCCACATAGCACAGGAAAAAATAGTCAGGAATGTTCTACTAAAACCACACTTGATAGTAGCAAGAAATTAACTGACCATGTCCCCCTACTTTTCCATTATCAAGAATAATCTGAGTTTTTGTTCATCCTTCTCTAAACCATATTTATTTATTAGCTTTCCATTTTCCTCAAATCACAAAATGAACTTTTTCTCTGTTGGGAATTCTTTCTCCATGATTTTCAACCCCAACATGTGCTTTCCAGAGCCTCAGATGTTTTGTTAGTTCTACAGATGTTTTGTAAATGCATTTCAGCAAAATTTGCCAGTACTGTGGAAAGTATCTATTGCTGATTGGAGTTACAGTTTGGACAGAGCTGGAGTTAGAGTAGATGGAAATGGAAACTGAAACTTCTAACTGGCTCACCAGGAAGTCAGGAATTCACAAAAAGCACAGAGAAGGAATTTCATTTGAGGGGGTGTCCAAAACATGCCCCTTTTGGGGAGTGGAGGGGTAAGGAAGCCCTGGAGGTGTTTCTTCACTGTTTTCTTTGGTACTTGGCCTACATACTATTTTGTACTAGAGATTTTTTCTTTCTAAATATAGAAAAAATAACCAGGAAGTATAGCTTTGGTTTTCAAACACCAGGTAAAATGAATGAAGTTTCACACTTGAGGTGAAATAGTATTAAGAATTCAAAATACCTCTACAAAGCAAGGGCTGAAAGGTGATCACTGTCAGCACAAACATGGGAATAAATAATTTTTTAAAAATCACTCCAGTTTCTACAGAATACAATTCACCTACTGCCCAGTTTTTCTTTATGAAATGGCATTATTGGTTTCAACCTTCTGTTCCTAACTGAGCAGCCCCTAGGTTCAGGAATCCAGCTGTTATAATTGTTATTATAAAGCAAATTATTATAATGGAAAAATACAAACAGACCAACAAGCTATTTCTGGTAGAAAATCTCCTTCAATATTCCATACTACTAGGTGTATACTTACACCTATGTATTGTATGTGTGTATACTTTATAAATACGTGTGTGTATATGTCTGTATATTTCACTCAAAATTTGAGTTTGAAATCTTTATCAAAAATATTACCTAGTAATATTTATATTGATCTATCACCAGTACACCAATGCAGAGTATTTCTGCTTGCTAAGTTATGCCTTTAAATTAATAGAAACTGGCAGTGATTCTTAAGTTAAGCTGACCTAATATAGTCAATGACTGATTGCAAATTTCCTGAGTGCTAATCTAGCTCAGATCATCAGTTACTGAAATTAGTTCAGCTGGGTGTGAAATTGTGTTCTGGTGGAGGTTTTACACCTTTTCAAAATGCCCAGAGGTTTCTCTTCAGTTTCCCAGAGGAACTGTAATCCGGCCTTGTCCTTGGATTGAATACCAAAAAAAAAAAAAAAAAAAATCAAGTTGCAGTAGTTCTGAAATGAAACTCTTACTGAAATAGTTGGCATTGAAGAGTCAGGTTTTTGTTTCCGCAAAAGTAATGCCACTGTTTTGATTCCATCTCCAAGTTGTTATTCCCAGGTAGAGAAAGAATCCTGAGGACAAAAATTTTTTCATAGAAAAGCAACATTAGTTCTTGTCATCCTATAATAAATTCATGTTCTGATAAATGCTGTGCAAAAAGGAAAAGGTTAAAATTTGAAACAAGGTTAACACAAGAGGTGATCAGACATAGGAATGAACCCGACTCTGCCAGGTATTAGCTGTGTGAATTGAGGGTGTGTGCGTATCTTTGTAGAGTGAGAGAAGAATTACAATGAGCATTGCCAGAATTTACACCAAGTACTTGGCATACGTTCCCTCAGCTAATTTGCACAATCACCCCAGTAAAAGAAATATCAGTGTTCCATTTTACAGATGAAGAAACTGACTCAAACAGACTTGACAGTGGGCCTGAGTCTACTTTACTAGTGCATGACTAGAAACAGCTGTCTGCACCCCAATGCCAGTTGTTGGACCTCTCTGAGCCTCAATGTTCTTATTTGTAAAAAAGGAAAAAATTTTCCAACCTGACCTGGCTTGTTGTCATGAAGACTAAATACAATAATTTGTGTAAATTCTGGCAGACTTTTTGGCACATAGGTACTTTAATAAGTCCCAGCTTTTCCCCTCACGACCAACCCTCCTAGCTTAGGTGCAATTAAGAGTGCTAGCAGGAGTGTGACGGGGTGCTGGTATACGTGCATAGCTCAGTGAAAGGAAAAGGAAGACAGGTATCCCAAAGTTGTCGTGTGGCCTGGATAGCTTTTACACCCTGTTAGAGAATTGACTTTTCTCTCAGTAGCAAGGGACAGGCTTCACGCAATGGCCTCTGAAAGACCATGCACTGTGTCACTGGCAGTTCATCATATCCCCCAGCAGTACAGCTGTGATAAGAACCAGATGATCTGAATTTCCTAAGCAAAGCCCACAGCAAATACCTGGGAAGGCGCATGCCTCAGTATCCATACACTCTGTGCTTTAAGAAAGCACATCAAAAAACAAATGGACTTTTACAAGAGCCCAGTTACTGCTTAACGTCTGTAAGCTCTCGGGAGCAGGGAACCACCGCCCCTCCCTAGTAGAGTTGGAGGCAACCGGTATTCCAAATTGTTAAAGAAGCCAAGGATTAGATAAGATTTATGGAGATGTGTGTAGGGGACTAAAAATAGAATTTGCAGTTTGACTTCCAGAGCTTGGTACTTGGATGGCATGTTTGTGTATGTTGATTTCTCCGCTTTGCATGGGCGCACCATGGGAACACTGGTTCTCTCATCACTGGAGGAATTAATCGGCTTCATGTAGAAGTGTGTGAGATCCATTTTGCCCAGTGACACACACAGCTTCAGATGGCTTAAGCTAAATACTGTCTGTCTGGGAGGAGAAGGAAACCAGAGATTCAGGCACTTTCTTGCTGTGCTTAAAACGTAACCACTCTTTGCCTTGTCTCATAACCCATTTCGCTACTTTTGAGAATCTGTGGATATCTGAAAAATGCTTTGCCTATAATACAACTTCATCTGTTACATGACTTCAATTTTAGAAAAATCTATCATCCATTTCCTCAGCACCTACTTTCATTTTCATTTAGTTCTTTAGAGCGTGACCTCTTGTTCCAACAGTTGGAAAAATTATTTTCCAAGTATTGTGTGTGTGTGTGTGTGTGTGTGTGTGTGTGTGTG
>PVIJ01019611.1:0-23092 GCA_004024925.1 Scalopus aquaticus
GTGTTTATCTTCTTTCCATGCTGAATAGTATTCCATTGTGTATATGTACCACATCTTCTGGATCCAATCATCTATTTTTGGACATCTGGGTTGCTTCCATACCTTTGCTATTGTGAACAGTGCTGCAATGAACATACGGGTGCATGTATCCTTTCGGATTAGTGTTTTTGTATCCTTTGGGTAAATTCCCAAAAGTGGGGTTGCTGGGTCCTATGGAAGCTCTATGTTTAGCAGTCTGAGGAATCGCCATACAGCTTTCCATAGTGGTTGGAGCAGTTCACATTACCACCAGCAGTGTAGAAGAGTTCCACATTAAAAATACAGGCAACAACAAATGCTGGAAAGGATGTGGAGAAAAACTATTCACTTCTTATTGTACCTACAAGTCATCTCAAAACTTGTGCTGTCTTTTCCTGCTAGACTTGCAAACTTAAATGCTTGATATAAACAATAAGAGGATCAAAAGTACAGATAAATTGGGCACTTAATTTTGAAAATTTTGTTTTGATTTTTAAGAAGGTCAGGAAAAGATAGATGGGAACAACCAGCTAGAGTCCAACTGAAGTCTCTAACACGAGTAGTCGAGTCTATAACACAAATCCTGTTTAGCTGGAGTAGTAAGATCTAGGGTCATGAAGGTGAAGGGTCTGGGAACAGTTGCATTATGAAATTAGTTATTATTTACTTTCATAGAGTAGCAGAGAAATATCAAGAAAATAGTCACAATTCCCTGCTCTGATTTGGTTCACTTCATTAATGCTCGTTTTCAAAAACATCTCAAAACTCATAAAGTAGATACCATTACTCCAATTTTACAGATGTAGAAACATAAATTGAGATTTTATTTGACAGGATTATCATCATTTGGGTTTTTCACTCAGAAAACATCTGCTTAAAATGCCTTCCCTACCCCCTCATCTATCACTGCCAAACTCTTTCAGTTCCCATCCTATAATCCTGTTTTGTTTTCTTTCTGACAAATCTCATTTTGAATTTCATTTAACTTTTTAATTTATTTTTGGTCTTTTTCTACAACAAAATGTAAACTCTCTGAGGGTACAATGTCTTGTTTTTTTCTGTATTCTCAGAGCCAAAAGTAGTTGGCATGCATTAACAGTACAGCTGTTCCTCATATAATGTCATTTCATTCAGTGTTGACTGGGATTGTTTTTTCTCATAAATTTATAGTATAATTACATTGAATAAAAAGAAGTTATTTGAAGATTTCTTTTATTATAAGCTGTTTCATTTAAAAGTTGCAGTTTCCAAGAACCTATCAATGAAATTAAGTGAGGAATTAATGTGTTTCATTTAGGATGATCAAACAACACAGATTTTTTAAAAATATTTATTTATGCATGCATGCAAGCTGGGGTACAGACCAGAGGCATGGGGCTGCGAGAGGGTTCAGCAGAGACAGTGGGGAGCAGAACAGGCAGATCGACAGAAACCACTGCTGAGGGGAGCAGTGGGCAAGGCAGGAGAGGCCTGCCGCGCCATGTGGGAATCGCCCCAGCCCAGCAGGCATCGACCTCGCAACACCACTGCCAGCAGCTCCACAGTGCAGCACCTAACTGCTGCGCCACCAGGGAGGCCCATGCCAAAGATCTTTTGAAGCACAGAGATGTGTTCTACACATTGTAGGAAAGTTTGAAAATACACATATGTTTAGAATAAGGTATTTCATTTTTGCCTGAAATTTCTTTTATGGAAAATATGTTACATTTAGAGAAAAATGTGCAAAAATTTTAATAACAGTTGACTATAAGGAAAGAAGTGTTGAGCCACTATAAAATTTTCTGTATGTTCATCTTATTTTTTAAAATTTATTATTTATTTATTTATACATAGAAGAACTGGGGTGTAGGCCAGTGGTACGGGGGGTGAGAGAATTTATCAAAGACAGAGTGTTGAGCAGAACAGGTGAATCTACTGAAATACACTACTGAAGGGAGCAGCAGGTGACACAGGAGAAGTCTGCTTTGCTATGTGGGTTAGCTCCATGGCTGGGGATAGAACTAATGCTGCAGTGGCTAGTGATACCTTGGTACTGCTAAGACTTTATCCTCTGTATGTTTATCTTAGATTGAATGAATGAAGTTGACTAAAGCAAACTAGAAAGTGAGAAAATGGTAATTTTTCCAAGTCTTTAGCATGTGGTACAGAATTCTGCCATCAACGAAGATTAGACATGCAATTTTCCCTAATTGCAGAACAAAATGTTGTACAAATCATTGTCCTGGAAATGAAATTACCAAGAACATTATACTTCTTTGATCTGATTATTTATTATTCAAAAAAAGCCATTTGTCATACACTGTAAAATACCTTCATGTAATACAAATACTTCTTCCATGATATTTTTGAAGATGTGAATATTTTCCTGTTTTCTAGTAGTATATTATCATGGAATTAATTGTTTAAAAATGGCAAACAAGGGCAAAATATTTAGACACAACACCAGTAACTGCAACTTACATATCATAAACAGCATTGGATCAATTGCCTTCAACAGATTAGCATAACTGAGATACTTGTCAATGGGGACATTTTTAAAAAATCTTTCTGTACAATCACAAGATGGATGATCTGCCTTACAAGTGTTAATATTCAGGTTTTTCGTGTTTTTGTAAGCAGATACTGCTAGTGGTTTCTTATCAAACAGATGCCAATGGAAGAATTTTTTTTTTACCTTCATGAGAACAGATACTTTATGTACTAAGCAGGAAAATATCAGGCCCAGATTCTTTCTACAACATAGCTAACAATTGGGTTTTTAGTAACAGGCATAATTTCAGAGGCCCACCACATCATATATCTTCTAAGTTTACATTGCCCAGAGGGAGGAAGGTGGCACACAGCGATTGCCATTTTGCCACTATATATATTTTGTAAACCCCATTTTCCTATATCCACACCTTTCTTCATATGCAATAATTTTGGGTTTTAATGCTCACCTTAGTATCAATTTTTTTTGTGTGTGCTTTTTGAAGTTGAGATAGCACTGTTTTACAATAATGTATATGTTTTAGGAATACAGTTTTACACCCTTTAAAATATACATTGCCTCACCATTCCCACCTGAAAATGCCAAGAGGGTTTTTTGAAAAAGTTGCCCAGAGCTGATTAGGGAAAAATAAATATCTTTTCAGAACTATCAGAGAAGTTCTTTATAGTAATTTTGTTTATATGTTTGTACAGTACCTTTGTACAGGGCAGTGTATATTGTTGAAGCAAACAATATTAAAATGATTTTTCAATCTTATACACTAAGGGCAAATATCAAAATACTAAGAAATCCAATTCAATTTTCTCCCAAGCTAAATACCTGATTAAATTGTTTATCATCTATGATGATTTAAAAATTGTTTTTCACCATGCACAAAAGACAGTAAAGAAAATGTTTTCAGGAAAAAAATGAGTGATTTGATCATAAGAACTAAAAATTGATATATTCTCACAATTATTTTACTTATAATTATTAAAATTGATGTCATAACAAAATTATAAAAACACTAATGGAGAGCCATAACTATCATTTTAATAAAGAAAGTCATGTGTTCTGATATAATTATGGATTTATGAACACATTCCTAGTCTAAATTAAAGAGTTAAAAAATTAAAACCAAAGTTTTATTCTGTTAGCTTCAGCATATGAAATCAAAATGATTCAGAAAATGTTGCTTGATAATAATTAAGGTTGCTTCTACAATGTAGCAATAAGAACAGCACAAAAAAAAAACTCTGACATATTTTAATGTAAAGCTCTCCTATTGTGCTTTCCTAGTGTGCTGAGCTGAAACTGCCAAAAGCCATATGGGACATTTTGCTGAACAAATCATTTTAGCTTTTTGGGTCAATGAAGAAGTCAGTTAGTTGGAAGCAGGAGAAGTATTTTTCCAAAGGTAAAACTGAATGGAAAAGGGCTCTTTCCCATTAAGTATTCATTTCAGAATACTAGGAAAGTGAGCATTCATGTGTTTGAAGAAAATAATTGTCCTATCAAGCCCCAGGGGTCACATATTTCCCAGAATTAGAGAGAAACAATGCCTATGGGATCTCTAAGGGATGTTTTCTGATAAGCCACTCTTGATTTTACCTTTCATTTTTATATTCATCATATTTATTAAGCCTTTAACTTATGACAAATTCTAAAACAAAAAAAGTGGAAATATAAAAATAAATAAAAACGAGGCCCTAACAAAAAGAAGTTTCACATACCATTGTGCAAATTAGATCTATAATACCAGCATCTGTGTGTGCTACAACATAGCATCCTTTATATAAGAGCGATGATGGACACAAAAAAGAGAGTGATTAAATCTCCTAGTACAGGAAGGAAAGTGGTGAAAAAGTCTTCCCAAAAAGAAGAAATAAGCAGGAATTCGAACAAGAGATAAGGTGAAATTGACCAAAATGCAATTGTAGGTAAAATTATCAGTTTTGATTTTACTATGGCATGATGTTACATGAATTATTATTATTCATTCCCCACAAACCCTGAAAGTAGTTGTATTATTATTATTATATTATTATTATTATTATTATTATATATTTTCTCCATTTTCAAGATGATGAACTGAGGGCAGAGTTTAAACACTTTGTCTAAGACCAATAGGTAGGAAAGGAGGACCTAGGATTGAATACAAGAATCCAGCTTCTAAAATCCTTATTCCAATAGCACATTACACTGTGGCTCTTACAGAAGGACATTTAGATAGCATTCATATGTGCAAAGGCTAGAGTGTGAAACACATCTTACCTTCAGAAAACTATGTTTTTCAGTGTGACTACATCAAAAGTTCTATTTGGAGAAGTGGCAGAATATAGGTTTGATAGAACAGAGAACAGATCAAAGATGAAAACCTATGTCATGATAATGGAAAATGTAAGGGAGAAATATAATGAAGGCAATAAGAGCAGATGGAAGTTCATCAAAATTTTCAAAAAGGATCATGACAATCATTTATTAATTACAAAGCTAATTAGTTAAAAAGAACAAAAGTGGAGGAGGAAAAGATAGAATTTTGAGATTTTGTTGTATGTGATAAAATAGACAAAAATGTTTCCCATTTTATAAACTGGGTTTACGTATATGGAAATCAGGGAGATAGAAATGCCACAAAATGATTCACAAGGAGAAGAGTTGCTTTCCCAGGAATCAGGCCTCAGGTCTTCTATGTTTCAAAGCTGTGTATGCCTCGTGTACATTTATGAAAGCACCTTTATTCTTCAGAGATTTCTCTGGGGCAGACAGAACATCTCTGCAGCCAAACATTATTTTATCCCTTTTTGAAGAAAAAAATCTGCACCCACATGAAGAGGAAGGAATAACCTTATTCTGTGAATTTGTTCTTCAAACAGGAAGGTGGTTTTGGAATCATATGACATTTATTCTGTGAGACAATCAAATTGTTTTACAAATATTATCTCAATAGTGAAATTGTCTCATTGAGATAAATCAAAGCACAATGTATTCCTATTTTTTAAAGTTAAAAAGAATCCAAGTAACACTACTGGGCAGTTGGAAATGAAGTCCATGGCATAAACTTTGCCAAATGACTGTGTGATTGCAGATTCATTGTAGTTTATAGTTTATATACTTCGTACTAGAGCCTTCCCTTGACAGTGTGTAAAGAGCTTAGAATGAAACCAGGATTAAAGAACATCTTCCTCCCAAGAGTTTATTCTTAATCATTTTTAACTTTATTTTCTCACATGGGCATTCAGTAAATAAGTATATCATGGTGGCATTCAATGTTTGTAAAATAACTATAGAATATGGAAAGAAATTTTATGGTGGCATTTTATTTTCATGTCAAACTTCATGCTACACTATATAAGAATATGCTTTAAAATATAATTCATTGTATCAAATCAGCATATCCTACACCTTAAACTTACACAATGTTTTATGTCAATTATATCTTAAAAAAAAAAACTGGAAAAAGAAGGATTTTGATTTTTTTTAAAAAAGTGGTTCAGGAAGTGATGGCAGCTTTCTACCAGGATTTGGCTATTCTGAGAGGATGGCAACTGAGGTTGTGGAATAATCATGGGCAAGATAATTTACAATCTGCTTGTGTTTGCCTAATGATCGCAATAGTCATGGGAACTGAAATTCTTAAAAAAAAATGGGCAGTAGTGTGTATTGATTCATTTACAATTATTGATGGAAATTAGACCAGCAGGTAATTTGAAAGCATTATTCTTTCCTTCAAAAAAGCATATCAGAAAGAACATTTGAGTTTAACTTATGCATTAAAAGGCTTTATGATCAAGGAAGACCAACTATACTTATGTGTTTGAAACACGATTCCCTGTGTGGTTTGTATATATGAATACATCTATAAAACTGTTAAACATTAAGGTATTAGGGGCAAAGGTAGATTTTTTTTATGAATCTTAAGGTCATTCTCACACTCACATTCTGTATTTCAGGAAATATTTTCATTTCTACCTTTAAAATACATCTGAAAGTCAAACCCTTTCTATACCCAAAATGGCACTCTATTCTATCCCAAGTAAATCATTGTTCACCGAGACAATTGTATCGGCTTCCTAATTTGTCTTCCAATATATATTCCTACTCCTAAATCTATTCCCAACCTACTGGCCAAAGTTATCTATTAGAAAATGAATACGATGATGTTACTTCTTCATTGGGACCCTCCTAATACTTTCCATCTCACTAAAATTAAAAGCTAAAGTCCTGCATCATCTTCATTTTTCCTTTTTGTTTCTATCTATCAGGTCAACTTCTTCCTCAACACCAAGGATTCTCCTGTTCAGGGCATTCATGAATATGCTTTTCCCTCTGCCACAAATACTTTACTATAATTACATGCCTTGTCCCTCTTTTCCTTCCAGCTTTATTTTTTCTTGAAAATTTCCAGAACACTTAATTAAAATTAATATTCCTACTTCCTCACAAAATGTCTTCCTTCCTTATTTTATGTATTTTTTCTAAGCATTTAATTCTGATTTAAAAACTAAGAATATATTTTATTTATCATCTACTACTTTATTTTATTTATCCTCTACTGTTCAGTAGATGTAAATTTGATTAGGGTAAATATATTGACTGTTTTGCCCAATAATACAATCTAAGTTCGCAGGCCATGACCGAAGGATAATAGATTCTCAACAAATAAATACTTGTTGGATAAATGAAGGAATATTAACATAAGTATTAATATGTGGCCTAAATCCTGAAACAAAATGGCTACCACTAGGGTATAGTTCCATGTTAGGACCTGTGTCACTTTGCCTATCATGTTAAATAAAAAACTTGTAAGATTTAACATTTTTTTGATTTATAGAAATAGAGTTATATGTGGTTCAACCTATTTGTAGCATGAGATCCTAAAAAATACTGAGCAATCAGGGTAAAACTAAAAAATTGTGGGTTTTTTTGTTTTTTTTTTTTCTCAATGCTGCCTACTTTTCAATTCTGATCACATACAAATATAGCTCCCAAGTTCTGAAATCTACATACTGAAATCTGAAATCTGACATAGTGGATGTCAGGAACTTTCATGATTGATGGGTTGTCAATTAATCAAACCATATGTCATTCATATTCATAATATCAACCATATGTCATTCAGCTGCACATCTGTAATTACATGTAGGTTAAATGCTAGTATTCAAACCCAAGTGGTACAAAGCTATGCCCAGCATATGCCTATTTAGCATCGTGAAAAGTAATCATTAAATGTCTATTTTTCTTCTTGTAATAAGGACACATCAATATCATCTATTGAAGATTTTGAAGTATTGAGACCAGTTTTATTTTCCCTTTGTAATTTGCTTTTAAGTACCTATTCATTGAGCAGATTTTATTTTTTAATATTGACAAAATTCTACAGTTTTCTCCTTAATAGGGATAAGAAAGAAAATAAGGAGTAAGCTTCTTTATCCTTCTGTTGACAATGATTACAATGAGTTTGATACTCATTGCATATACTTTTAATATAATAGACTAAGAATTGCACCAACATATACACCATTATTCATTTTCAACCTACCTTCACAATGAGATGTGGCCATTCTATCCAGCCTGTTTCTGCAAGGACTGGAAAATCTTTCAAGTACGATAAAAGAAAAAATGAAACAACTGATAGAAGTTAATATGTTATAATAAAAAAGATGAAAAGTGTCCTTATAATTTAGGGAGACAGTTTTTGATAAGATATTTAATTGGTAATATAAAAATGATGGTAAATGAGTAAATAACTGCAAAATGAGAAGCAATATACTGACATTTCCTATGAGGTGGTCAGCCAAGTGTTAGTATTTTTATTCCCCCTAGCTAACCTTTTAGGTAAGGTTTTCCTATCTTCAGTGCTCACTTAAATAAACTAAAGGTAATTTAAAATTAAACTAGCATGTGTTAGACAGATACATAAACATATAAATAAATATGTATACATGTATATGTGACAATGATTTGAGATGATTTTATAGAATTACAGCTAATGAGCAATGGAAGAATGCATCTCTGATGTCAATTTTTTTTTCTCTGTTAAGCAAATATTATGACATTGTTCCTAAGGCAGATGAAAGTGTGCTAATGACCAGATAAATATTTATTGTTATTTTTTTATTCAAAACAATTTAAATTTACTAATTTGAAATGTGGTAAAGGAATAAAGACTGATATTATCTGTATTCTAAGATTAAATGAAATCCATGTAAGTCATTAAAAAGTTATTTGGATCTCACAGTTTATTCATCTCAATTTTAGGATAACATCATTACCTCTAATCCAACTCTTAACTTCACAGAGAAACATGTCTCCTCAGCATTATGGTTTCTTCAATGGTAATTTCTATGGTCCATACATTTCAGAACTATTTGTTTCATTAATTTTTTTTGAGAAAATTTCTAGTATGACTGGCATAGCCAACACAAAGGATATTGCAAAGTAAAATCTGAAAGCAAAGAAATTTCTCTCAGGTTTTAGCTACTATGGTGTAAAGCTATAGGACATTTTAAAAAGGGCAGATCTACCGAAATACACTGCTGAGGGAAGCAGCGCGCAGGCAGGAGAAGTCTGCTGTGCCATGTGGCCTGGGATTGAACTCAGGCTGAAGTGGCTGCAGATAGCTTCATAGTGCTGAGACTTAACCCCTCGTGCCACCAGGGAGGCCCTCTTTACACTTTTAAAATCACACATTTTGAGGGTAGGGGGAAATAAATACATTCACATATTTGTTTTCTGTATCTATTAAATATAAACCAAAGCCTCCTAGCCTTTTTTAATTTTAGAGGCGTTCCATGTTAAAATATTCTTGATAGAGGTCCTGCTGAGAATATTTATCAAATACAAAGTTACCTATATAATTGAAAGGACTCCTTACAAGTTAAATATGAATTTGAACGTTAATATAGCAAGCACATGCTTTTTTATGGTAAAATTATGTTACATACTGATTACATCATGGTTGAAAGAAGAATGCCCATGTTCTAATACACACACACACACACACATCTCCCCTAAGAAAAATATTTTTTCTTAAATGTAGCACTGACAGTGATGTGTGTTACATGGGTTGTAATATTTAACAAAGTAGCAGTTTAGGAGTGTAGATTTTCGAAGAACTGTAGATAACAATTGGTGGTCAAACAGGCTGCTTAAATTTAGCAGACCCACAGATAGTAATAATCAACCTATAAGATAAACTAATGTAAATGTGAAGCTAATGCAAGGGCCATAAAAATTAATTCCTGAAATGTTTTGTTTTAATTTATAGTGATTCAAAGATGCTATGATTTGAACTGTGTATTTTAAAACTTATTATTGGTTAGGAGAATGTGGTATTTGAATTTAGATTCTGCACTTTGGTTAGTGCCCTCCTGTTCTAGAAATTTATAGACTGGCTATTCCTGACAAAAGGAACTTAAAATTTCTTAGCCTCACCTAATTAGATAAGAGGTAATGGAGCTGCCAGGAGTTGTTGGTATTGGAATTTAGCAACCTTGAGAGTAAAGTAGATTGCACATGCAGTAAAAAGCATTTTGATAATATGGAGTGGAAATGGTCCTGACCTTTTCAGGGTTATAAATTACACTTTTCTTCTCTATACTTAAGTGTAATTTGAAGTCATTGCACTCAAGGATATGACAAAAGTACCTAAATGGCCCTCTTCTCTCTCTTGTAAGGTCAACTAGAATCATTTGAAATTGAATAGTACCATATGTGTGAGAGTGTTTTGCAAATGGCATAGAGCTAAACATATGTATTACATATTTCTACAATTGTTATCATGATAATCTCAGTTTTAGAACGCTTCCCACAATACTTACCCCAAAGTATTTCTGGTATGAATGAATAGCCATTTGATATCTGTACTTCTATTTTCTCTTCCAACCACAGCTCTATCTTGTAGGGTTCTTTATCACTGTGACCACTGGGCTCTACAGTCTTTGGGCAGTGTAAAAGGAACCATAAGTAGAATATCTCCTCCTGCAGGTGACCTGAGAAAATTCTTAAGTCATTTTGTATGAGTTATTTTTAAGAGAAATATCCCTACTTCTTCATGTCCCAGTAGCTTTCATTGCTTTCTTGTTATAATTAAGCTTTATTTACCTTCATTGATTACTTGAAAACATAACCTTCATTGGAAGTCATCCTTTCTTTCCTCTCTCCTTCACTGCATTATTGGTATTTCTTCCACTCTCACATACATTACTTGCACTGAGTGCTCTCTTAGGGTACATTTCTGAAGGAACTCAAACTAAGCCACATATTTAGCTATATGATCCTCTTTACTTGTTCATATCCAATGCCCATAGCCCTCTTTACTTTTAAAAGGCCTAACATGCTTCAAGAGACAATGTCTAGTGACCTGATGTAAATAAATCATCTAGTAATTGCTACTGAATATATTAATTTCCTTTGAGACCTATACCAATAAGTGAAGAAGAAAAATAATGAAGTCAATTGTAAACAGTACAGCCTTTGCTTTTGAGGGAAACATAATAGAAATGTAGACTTGAACTGACTGTCCCAATTGATTCTTGGTAGCCAATACCTGTGCTGCCTATTTGGCTACTCCATAGCACCTGCCTCCAGTATTTCAATCTCTCATTACTATTCTCTATCCTCTTGTTTTAATTTTAACTTGATTAAATTTACAAACTATGTTTTCCTTACACCCTTGATGTTTGCCTTCATGCTGGAAATAAAAAGCCCCCTTTAAATTTAATAATACTGCCATTTTTTAAAGCCTGATCTGTGGACTATGTGGACATTGAATATATTTTTTCAATTCATATTAATAAAATATATTTTTTGAAATTTTTCATTTTGAAGAACAGGTAGTAGTCTCAGACAATGTAATAATTTCCACCAAAAAAAATCACAGTCGTTAAATAATTTTGTCACGTTTCTAATTGAAGCATGTATGACTCAGAGTCTTAGTCTTTTCAACATATTAAAAAGTCCTTTTAAAAAGTTCTTTTTACAAATTTTAATGTTGGAACCAAGCAAATTAAAAATAGAAAGAGAGCCAGAGTTCATGATGTAGCATGAAATAAAGAAGTGTTATGAAGGTTAGATCTACTCTGCTCTTTTGTTACAGACCATTTTGATGCTGGTGGCAAACACAGATACAATCCACAATAGTCTTTCAGTGATACATTAGGTAGTAACACTATAACCATAAAATAAGTGCAAATAAAGCCAAAAAAAATTCCATTTACAGAACTGTTCTTCCAGGAGAGAGCTTGGGGAATCATTTTAAGAAAAGCAAAGTTGACTTCAAATAGAAAATAGTTTTGAGAAGACATTGTATTTTTTATTTCTTGTATGCTTTGGAAACATCCCAACTGGGCCCTTACTAAAATTTACATGCATTGCACATTAGTCAAAAATAGCAGAGAACTGTCCTGTCACATGTTATTCTCCCAGCAGGAAAGTGGATTGGAGATGATGGAAGATATGATGTGGAAAGCAAATGACACCTTAGTTTTCCTAAAGTCACTGCTGGGTTTAATGTGATGTAGCATCGGTAGGTCGAACACACATACACTACATCTCTACATATTCAGTACTCTTTGTCGGAATTGTTGTCCTGAATCTCAGCCATTCAGCAAAGTTTGATGGTAGCATAATTTCAAGGACCTGGCTGATTTTGTCAACTCAACTAAATTTGAAGCTAATGTGCTGCAAATATGTGTGACATTGTGTATGACACAGATCAAGAATGCCACTTCTGTTTGTTGTTTAAAACAGGAGGGTTCTTAAAAGCTCCTTTACAAGGATTTTCAAACAGACACTTTCCAGAAAGTCTGTAGCAATGGAAAGGTTTCAGTCTTAATAACCTGTGGCAGACTTCAAGGGTGTGTGTGTATAGAGGAGGCTGGGAGAGGAGAATTGAACTCTTTCTCTCTATGGAGGAAGTTGGGAGAGGAGAATTGAACTCTTTCTCTCTCTCTCTCTTCCCCACCCCTCTCACCCCCCCATTCCAACTCTGACAAATTGTTTTCTTTTTTTTAACGAAATAGGTTGAAAAAAATAGGGGCAGATAGGTTAGTGGAGAAAAAAACGTGTAAGAATTAAGACAAAAGAAAAAGGAATATAGGGCATGCTCTAAAGTGGAGTCCAGAACACTTAAAACCTGTGCATCGTCCCTACTCACTTCTGTAATTTCGAGCAGTGTTGCTTATTAGCTAAAATTATACAAATGACTATACAATTATAGAGACTGATTATACAAATGGACACTGGACAGATCATGTATATAGACTCTGATAAATAACATGCAGCAACCAGTCCAGAAAGCTGAATTGCAACCTTTGCACTAAACCACCTAAAATGGACAAAAACATGGTTGATAATTGCCAGCTTCCCTGTTTTTTGCCCCACTTCCAACTTAAGACCAAGCCAAATATGCTCCCCTAGATAGTCACACAGGATGCCCTACACCTAGTCAGATAGTCTTTAGTTTCACCAACCTCCAATCATTGCATACCTAAATCTTCCATTTTTTTCCCAATGTAAAGTTTCCCACATCCCAATGTCTGAGTCTCTGTCAAATGATAGTGACTGACTCACTTGTTAAGTAGACTCTAAAGAAATAGCTTTTGTTTGTTCTCATTTGGGTGCTTTCCATCATTTCCACAAGTTTTATTGAAACATCTTCTTGATTGTAACAGTCACCACTATTTTACTAGTTGAGAAGAGAATATCAAATTTCTTTAATTCTGAATATTTGTCTCAAATACAACAAAGAAGGAATGGTGTTTTCTTATAAATCAAACAAACAACAACAACAACAAAAAACAAACCTAAAGTTTAATCCCAAAGTTTACTTTGGAACACTGTGTCCCACTGCCAGACACTATTTTTTTTACTATTCTTGTCTCTAGAAGATAAATACTATTTACTCCATTTTGTGGATGAGGAAATGGAAGTTTAGAATGCCATAATTCATTACAAAAAAGCTGGGATTTGGCAGTGTAATGTTTGAACTGATCTAAAAGTTGAACTGACTCTAGAGGTAGGTATAAATTATTACAAAAGGGCTATGTAGTATTAAGTGACAAAGTCTGGAAGCGTTTGGCTTGGATTAAGTTACCAACTTTAGACACTTGTACACATTGTTTCCTCATTTTGTTCTTAGGGTTTTCTCATCTACAAATTAGAGATAAAATAATTTCTACCACCATGGAACACTGTGATACTTAAGTGAATGTAGCATGTAAAGCACTTAGAATAGTGCCTGAAAATGGCCAGCCCTCAGTTTCTGTTGGTTACTATGAAGAAGCAGCAACAGAAATTTGTGGTGGAAGAAGGGGAGGAGGAGCAGAGAAAGAAGAAATAATTTTCTGCTTCCATCCTCTTTTCACCTGTAAAACCCTAGTGCTAGCTGTATCACAGATTAGGATGGATTGTCTTTCAAAAACAAAAAAACAAAAAAACATAGACTTAAATTTATGATGAAAAGACTAGTCTCAACCTCAAATAAGCCTTCCTTGATGCTTCTTCAATCTGATATTTAATTTCAGTGCTATTACCCTAGGAAATGTATCCTGAGGTCTACTACAAGAGCTGGAAATACAGCTTAACTGCTCACTCCCACTCTTCTAGCTCTGAGATGGGAGTTCAGAAAATCGCCCAGCATAGCTACAGCAGTTCTTGTTACACTTGAATAAATTGTTAACTGGGCAGATGGAAGACAGTGCTTTTTACCCAGTCCTCTAAATTGATTCTGCCTTATGTACTCTGCTTGCATTGCCCACAGGGTGGATGGAAATTTAAGAGCATTTAACTTAGCACATAGTTCTAGTTCAGATTCTTTGCAAGTCTTTCAAATTAAAATAAGAAGATTAGCAGTTTGAGGAATTGCCATACAGCTTTCCATAGTGGTTGGACGAGTTCACATTCCCACCAGCAGTGTAGAAGAGTTCCTTTTTCTCCACATCCTTTCCAGCATTTGTTGTTGCCTGTATTTTTAATGTGTGCCATCCTCTCAGGTGTGAGGTGGTATCTCATAGTGGTTTTAATTTGCATTTCCTTGATTACAAGAGATGTTGAGCATTTTTGCATGTATCTGTTGGCCATTTGCTTTTCTTCTTTGGAGAAGTGCCTTTTGAGCTCTTCTGCCCATTTTTTGACTGGGTTATTGGCTTTGTTTTTGTTGAGTTGTGTGAGTTCCTTGCGGCACTGTTCACAACAGCAAAGGTATGGAAGCAACCCAGATGTCCAAAAATAGATGATTGGATCAAGAAGATGTGGTACATATACACAATGGAATACTATTCAGCATTCAAAGAAGATAAACATATGCAATTTGCAGCGACATGGATGGAATTAGAGGGAATCATACTCAGTGAAATAAGCCAGAAAGAAAAAGAAAAATATCGAATGGTTTCACTTATAACAGGACTATAGGAAAACCAAATAGGAGAGAGACACTCAGCGGGGGGATAAGGGCACAAAATGGAATAGAAAAGAACACAAGGGACCATGGAGATGGATCACGGGTGAATTGGTGGTGGGCTACCCAAGGGGAATACAAAATGTAAAAGACATAAATAACAATAAAAATAAAAAATAAATAAAACATAAAAAAATAAATAAAATAAGAAGATTAGTGTTTCTACGAAAGAAGCTAACAAAATACCTCAACTTTTAAAAACTGAGTGGTGTTTTGAAAGTCCTCTGTGTTTCAGAAAGCATCAGTGTCAGGAAAAAAATTACTAAAAAATACCATTTGTATTTATTATGGTGTATCATATTTGGAAAGCGTGTCCTTTTTATCTTTCTTACTTTGTCTGTCTCAATATCATTTCAGAAACCACCCTTGGGGTTTCCCTTCACAAATAATGAAGGCTTTAAAATATCTTTAAAGAAATAAAGGGAAAAATTTGTAATTTAGTAGCATGTTTTAAATTTTAATTCAATTTTCTGTCATATTTATTGCCAGCAGATGTTTTAAGACAACTTGGTCAATAAATAGAGCTCATGACCAATGACAGTTGCTTTGTAGATTTTCTGTGATAAATCCTGGAATGGTTGTTACTGTGGTAATGTGAAATTAAAGCACAAGTGAGCCATAGTTTCTCCCATGTGATAAAACTGTCTTTGAAGACAGGGACCATCCTCACTGTATATACAAAAATTAACTGGAATAGGAAAGGACTTTGAGGATCGAATTTTGGCTATGTTGCTAATTTGCTTTGCAACCTTAATTTACTTAGCACAATTGCATTATGAATATTATACTGTCATTATCTCCACTTAATTCAGAGGACACTGAGGCAGAGAAATGAATTGCCCAAGGAAATAACTGCTCACTTGTTGGGGGTTTGGAGGGTAATGGAATTTGGTTTGAACATAGGTGATCCACATAACCCTATCCACCCTGCACTGTTGCTTCCAATCAACTCCCTGATTCACAGGATAATGATTTTCCTTAAAGGATGAAACAGGAAGATGTTTCAGATAGGTTTAGCTGTCACGTGATAGGGTCATATCTGTCTTTGCATGTTTACCATCCATTAATTTGAGTTTCTGTGGATGAGTAACAACCAAAAACTATTATTGTGTAAAATATGACAGATAAGGAATGGTGTTTTATTACAAGAGATATTATAATGATCTTTACTTCACCTTAATTTGAACATGAGTAAACCCAATGCTGCATATCATATCGGTGCCCTGGGAGCAGACATTCCCATTTGGACTGACTTGTGTTATATGTTTCCCTGTCCCTCCCTTGCAATAGATTTGGCATAATTTTCCACTGTCCTCCATTTCTTAATGTGCCATATTAAAACCCCAATAAAACTCCAGACATCCAAAGCTCAAAAACTTTCTTCGATGGCACAAACATTAATGTCCAAGGAGAATGACACACCCGAGCAAGGGAACTGAGCATCTAGAATCCTCTCAGATCTTGTCCTATGTGTCTTTTCCATTGAGCTGCTCCTAAATTGTACATTTTATAATAGAACTAGAATTGTATTTTGTTTCCCTGAGTCTGCGAATCATCCTAGCTCACTACTGAAACTAATGAGATCATTAGTTTTAGAGTTGGTCAGTAAGAAGTGCAGGAGGTCTTAAGATTTGGAGCTTATGTCTGACATACGTGCAACCTCATGGAGAACGTGGCTCTTTAAACATGTGGAGTCTGGCATCAACTTCAGGTAGATAGTGTCAAATCTGGATTCCACTAGAGGTACCAAATGGTGTCAACAATAAAGTAGTACTGTGATAGTCAGTGATCTCCCCAAATGAAAAGTTTGAGTGTCAGAGAACATATCTAAATGGTAACATCTGATTCAGGTACTCAAAAAGACAAATCAGTGTGGCTTAAGAAGAGTGCAACTTGCTTCATATGCATAATTTGTCTAAAGTTTTGTGACACCAAAAATTCTTTCACCCCTAAAATGAATTATAGAAAGAAATAATTATAACTCACTCTGAGTTATAATTTTCCCCTAAACAAACTTGCTTTTTCAACACAGAACTGTACTACATCTGAGAAAATTCAAAATAATTTTCTGACAGAAAAGTTGGAATTTGTGCAGGGAAATGAATTTACTAAGCATCACCAATCAGCAGAAAGTGGAGCATGGATCATTAACCACTCACAGATAATGAGACAAAGGCTCTGGTCACAGTATGCCAGTGCTCTCTGGAGCTGCCAGGGTCATGTTGGCATGTACAGAACATACAGAAAAGTTGTACCTCTTGGAGGAGTTAATAGAGGTGAGGTTTTGAAAATGAGCTCATTTAATCTCAATACAGTCTAGTTCACTGTATTTTTTTCATAATCTCAAGGTGTTAAATCTAATTTTTACACCTAACCATACATGTAGAGGAGGGAATGGCAAGCCTGTTTAGATACTGATGAGAAAGCAGCTTCTACTTTAGGAAAGTACTCAGAACTTCAGGGCCAGATGTGGTTTCAAGTCACTACCTGAGAGTAGTGAGATTTGTGCTAAATAACTTAAATTCTCTAAGCCCCAGGCGATCTTTGGGAACTTGTAGCCAATGCCAAGACAAATAAAAGCAAAAAATAAACAGATGTGACTACCTCAAACTAAAAACTTTCTATACAATCAAAGAAACTATCATGAAATTGAAAGACATATCACCAAATGGGAAAAAATATTTGCACAACGTACATCTGACAAGGGGCCAATCAAGCTCTAACAAGAATTCATACAATTCAATGAAAGAAAACAAAGAACTCAATTGAAAAATGGGCAGAATTAAATAGACACTTCTCCAAAGAAGACATACAAATGGCCAGTAGATACATAAAAAAAATGTTTAACAGCACTTATTATGAGAGAAATGCAAATCAAAATCACAATGAGCTACCTCTTCATTCTCTTAAAGATGGCCCATATCAAACAAACCAGAGACAACAAGTTCTGGTGAGGGTATGGAGGAAAAGGAACACACCTACAGTATTGATGGGAATATAGACTGGTCTAGTTCTATGAAAAACTGTATGGAGGTTTCTTAAAACATTAAAATTAGATATATTGTACAATTTAGCAATTCCACTCCTTGACATCCAAATAATGCCAGAGTATTAATTCAAAGAGATATATGTACTTCCCTGTTCATAGAAACACTATTTACAATAGTAAAGGTATGGAGACAACCTAAGTGCCCACCCAAAACTGAGTGGATTAAGAAG
Source organism: Scalopus aquaticus (assembly GCA_004024925.1). Taxonomy (NCBI): domain Eukaryota; kingdom Metazoa; phylum Chordata; class Mammalia; order Eulipotyphla; family Talpidae; genus Scalopus; species Scalopus aquaticus. The sequence continues at coordinate 18,168 of PVIJ01019611.1, forward strand.
GCGTGGCACATACTCACAATGGAATACTATTCAACTATCAAAATGATGAACTCCTACCTTCTGTGACAATATGAATGGAAGTGGAGGGAATTATGCTAAGTGAATTAAAACACAGGGAGAAAGACAAACATGGGGTAATTTCATTCACATGTGAAATATAGAAAAACAAAACAAAGGTACCTACAAAACTAAACCAAAACAAACCCTGAAAAATGATTGCAGAACTGAGGCTACTAGAGGAAGAGGGGAGAGAGCAGTAGGGGGTGCAATGATCTACGGTAAAGGAGTATGGTGCTTTGTTAGTGGATAGGGCATGGTGATGTACATCTGAAGAGGTGTGAACCTAAACCCCTGAATCACACACAGTGTTCCAAATCAGTATTACCTCAAAAAATAATAAAAATTGTTACCACAAGGTTACCACACAAGTCACAAGGTTACCACAATAGGCATAATTATTTTCCCATTCTATTAACAATAATGCATATTAGTTTTGTAAGTTATACTTTGACATTCATACTTTATTTGATCTTTAAAATAATGCCAGTGAGAAAGGTGGGACATGGATATTATTCTCATCTTACAGATGAAAACGTTAAGCAAAAACCATGGTAAGCAAAAACTAACACAGACACAGATAAATACTTCATGTGTGCAAACCATAGCACTTTAATTTTTTTTTATTCCATAGCACTTTATAGAATTATATGTTCTTCTTCATTGCAAAATGATATCAAAATATATGTGAGTATGTAGTTCAAGTGAGTAGAACAAAATGCCCAAGAGTATAAATTTGGGGTTTTAAATTTTACAGTCTGGTGATTTCTTTTGATTTCTCTTTTGTGGGCCCAACTCCAGCCATTATGAATAAATAAAATATCGGGCATTATACAGATTATGTGAGATTTGTCTGTACAGAGATTGAATGCAAGCACGTAGGTCTGTCACTGTGACTTCTACTGAGTCTGAATTTCATTCATTTTCTTCTCAAGCTCTTGGTGAGGCAACAAAGGGAAATCCTACAACAATAACAAGGTTAAGTTCTTGTGTTAAACTCTTAACCTTCTATGTGGGATTTCATGGAAAACTTGACATGTTAAAAGCATCTTTAACAGCTCAGGTTATTTGAAATGAGAAACCAAAGACCAGGGTTAATGAAAAAATATTCAATTTTTTCTCAATCTCAGTGTTAGAACAACTGTATATTTCTCTTTTCTAACAATAAATGATTAATGATCATCTAAGCACAAAAGAGAAAGGAGAAATATTAGCAAATGTAACTCACTATGACAATGTTTAAAACAGCTACAGAATCTCAAGGCAGCTACAAAAGTATGTTAGAACAGTTGCCAACTCTTTTATTTATTTTTTCTTTCTTGTCAAATTAGAGGCAGGACAATCTATAGAACTTCCTATCACAGGCAGGCCAGGAGCAAAGGGCTCTACATGTATTTTCAGGAGGTCAAATGTAAATAAGTCAGATTTCTATGTAAGGGCAATAACCAAAAACACTCACATAGTACCATAGGTTACCTAAAATTGTTTACCAAAAATCAAAAGAAAATTGAAGTGAAAATCATATGTATGTATGTTAGAAACTAGAAAGGCTCTATAAAGTCCAAACTAGGAACAGAAAAAACAGACTCTGAAGAGCTAACACATTAACAATGACATAAGCAAAACAAAATCATCTGACCAAATCCACTAGGTGGGCTGTTGTGGAACTTAGATCAACAAGGGGCACAAAATCTCTCAGCATACATAAACTGAAGAGACAGCCAGGGACACTCACCACTATATTAATGAGGACTGAGCTTATACACTGAAATGTTACCAGTTGTATACATCTGGTATATTGCAGGTAAAAATGTAAACTTGGATTGTCTGTTTGCAAATTTAAAACTGTTACTTATTACAGTAACTTGCTTTTCACTCAAGAATATTAACCAGTGAACAGGAAGATCAAATTTAAAGCACTGGATTTGTCAAAGGACAGCAGAGTCAGAAATTCTCAGGAATGCAAAGAACTCAGAGTCAAAAACAAGTGTAATAATAAAAAATAATGTATAAAATCAGTTATAGATAACAGAATGTATATATAGGATATATAATGTGTACATATAAAATGTGTATATATACATACAGTTAATTATAATCAAAATATAAACTGATTTCAAAGGAAGTCTGATTTTACATCAGAAGAACAATTTCTGTTTCCAGAATAGAGCAGAATGAGATAAGCACAGAGCTGTAATAAAGGAGTAAATCACTGAGGACCTTATCAGATTTTGCAAGTATTTTGACTTTTTCTCTGAATGATATGGGAAGTCACTATGGGGTTTTAAGAGGAAGAATTTGTGATTGTAAACTACATTTCAATGGAACCTAACTAATTCCTGAGTTTAGCACATATAGGGTAAATTCATGGACACCAATTCAGATGTCCCTATAATAAGCCAGAAAATACAAATAGTGACTGGACCAACATGGTAGCGATGAAAGTAAAATAGGTAAGATTGGTAGAAGGGGTGTAGATTCCTACACCCCTTTAGGGTGTGTAGGAAAAGTATTAAAGTTGATTCCGAGTTTTGTTTTGTTGTTTTGTTTGGTTTTATCTGAGTAACTTCCAGAGAAGAGGAATCCTATGGGAAAATTTGGTTGGAGGGGGTATCATTGATTTTGGTGGTTCAAGTATAATTGTGGGAAGTGACCTTGACCAAGGAAGATGAGTGAATAAATACAGCATATTATTCCACTACAGAGGTTTCTCAGTCATGGGATCTTGTGAACTGGGTTTTGCACACACAGCTCATGTAGGCAATGATAATAGCCTACAGCATAATCGCTGATGCTCCAGATATACCATAATCAACTGCTGTGCTGAGCAACTAATTTTGTGAGTATAAGGAGGTTATATTCAAAGCCCTACTTTCTCTGTCTCATGATAACATTTAAAAATCTAACATGCTGCAAAAGGATAAAGAAGATAAATGGTAGGGAGGTAGAGGATCAGTAAAACTTTGATGAACAAGTAAATTAGAACCATTAATTAAAAACCCTACCCTAGGAACATGGCCCTAGGACCTTTCATTGATTCTCTCAACAGATGTATATGAAAACCTTCTAATGAGAAGATGTAATTACTTTTTCCTCTTTCACATCAGATAAAAACAATAAAAATAACGATTGTCAAGATAGCTAACATGAATGAATGTTGATCTTCTCCTGGGTCTTTTCTAAACTGTTTTCACACATATACTCCCTCTGTCTGCACAATTAAACCCATGAGGTAGAGAGCATGATTATCTCTGTTTTACAGATGAAAGGATTTATACAAGGAATTTCCCTTAAACTCTATTATTGTATTTACTAGAATCAATAGATAATTCATCTCAATTTCCTTGAATTGTAGCAGTTGAATTTATCATAATGAGAACTGAACTTCAAAATAATGAGCTTGAGTCCCTGGGAAAGTCCTAAATTTCAAGGAGTTTACTGTTAAAGAAAATTAATTATTTGGGGCTTTAGAAGGATTAAACTGTGTAGCCTGTGAAGAGAATGAAGGTATTGTTTTTATATAAGATGGGGAGGAAAGGAAGTGGACTGCCTGTGTTACTTTTATTAACAGACATTTGATTGACTTAAATATTAATTCAAAAGTTCTTAGTAACCAGGGATGAGCTGAGTAAGCAAGTCTGTCAAATTATTCATGTTTTAGTGATAGCTAGCATTTCTTCAACATCTAAATTTCTCAAGGACTTTACAAGTCTCTTCTCTTTACCAACACTGTGTTTACTTTCTTGAAATTCAATTTGTCACAAAAAATAATTAAAAGATAATGTGGGTGAATACTCAGTAGATAACTGAGATAATGATAACTTTCTAATCAGCAATTATAAAGAGACAATGTAAACAACTGGCTCTATTTTGTTACTAATAGAAATCTAATGATTCCCATATCCTCAAAAAATTAATATAGAAAAAAATCAAACCTCAGAGATGAATCAGATGATACAAACAAGCACCTATTAATAGAATATTTAGGAAGAATATTTTATTGGATAAATTGTTTATTTTATATGAAGTGGAACAAAACAAATACAAATCTGTGTTGTGATTCCAATCATATTTAAAATATATAATGTTTAAAATATGCCAATATATTCTAAGTATTTATTTATTTATTTATTTGTTTTTTTTAAAGATTTATTTTTATTTATACATACAAGCTGGGGTACAGGCCAGAGGCATGGGGCGGCAAGAGGGTTCACCAGAGCCAGAGCAGGGAGCAGAACAGGCAGATCAGAAATACGCTGCTGAAGGGAGCAGCGGGCGAGGCAGGAGAGGTCTGCCGCGCCATGTGGGATTCTCCCCGGCCAGGCGTGGAACTCACGTCACCACTGCCGACAGCTCCACAGCACAGGGCTTAACCGCTGCGCCACCGGGGAGGCCCCTAAGTATTTATTTGTGTGGTGAGAAAAGGGAATATAATTTTCTAGGAAAATCAATTATTCCCTAAAGTGTCAGTAAATATGTGAACATTTTAAAACAATATATAATAATGAAATACATTATATCTCTCTCTTTAGTTTACAATAGCACAAATATATACGTGTCTATATGTATATGTATATGTATAAGTTCTTATATAGTGAATGAAACTCACATTTACAGAAACCAGAAAGCAGCATGATGCTATTTCCAAGGATCCAGTTTTTCCTTTCTTTATTGTGGGGCGCGGTGACAAGATGGCGCCCGAGGACAAGATGGCGCCGGAGGAAAGAGGAGCTAGGTCCGCCATTACAAGATGGCGCCCGAGGAATGAGGGGGCGGAGCTTTGAGAGTGGGTAAACAGGATAGCCATAGCCCGTGATGTTCACGTGTACAGTGGCTTTGGAGCTCGTGCGTGCGTGATCACTAAGACC
>PVIJ01019612.1:0-23091 GCA_004024925.1 Scalopus aquaticus
GAAAAAAAAAAAAAGAAAAACCGGGAAGGGGAAAGAAAAGGGGAATGGAGATGAAGAAAATTAGGAATGAAGGACCAAGAGAAAAAGGTAAGTTAAAAGTTAAAAAAAAAAGGGGGGGATAATAATAATAAAATAGTAAAAAATAAAATAAAATAATAATAAAGAGAATAAAAGGGATAATAATAATAAACTAGTAAAAAATAAAAAATAATAATAAAGAAAATAACGTATTGGGGAGATGCGAATTTGTAGTTCTGTAGTCCTTTTGCTCTTAGGTTCTGGGGTTTCTGGTTGGGTCCCCTGCTGGGGTTCAGCCCCTCCTTTCCAGTGACATATGTTGTTGTCTTGTTGTTGCTGCTGTCATTAGTCCTTGCTGGGAGTCTTTCTATTCTTTCTCCCCTCTCCCCCCTTTTCCTCCGATGTTTGCCTGGGTCTATTCCTGCCCCTGGGGTTATGTCTGGTTGGGGGGGGGGTTGGGAGCTTCTGGTCTTAGTTTGTTTTCTGCTGCTTGGGGCCTGTTACTCCACGAAGCGGTGCAGGAGTGGAGATTGTGGGTGGCTTTTGATCAGCGTTTCACCTCACCTAGTTTCTAGGGTGCCAATGTGCAGCCGCCTAGAAGTTGGAGGGGGTGGCGAGTGCTGGGCCGTGTTAACCACCTGCTGTGGTCCTTTTTTGTTTGTTTGTTTGCTTGTTTTTTGCTGCCCTCCATGTGCCAAGATGCTGACACTTTGCAGGGGAGGGTGTGGCCAGAGAGTTTTTCAGCAGGAGATTTTTTTTTTTCAGCAACAGGTATGGGAGGGGTTTTGGGGATTGTCAGTCAATAGTCCTTAAATTCCATCCTGGAGATTTTTTTTTTTGCAAAAGGTATGGGAGGGGTTTCGGGGATTGTCAGTCAATAGTCCTTAAATTCCATCCTTCCCCTCCTATTCATTTGCATTCTAAAGCCCAGAAAGAGGTGGTCTCTGCTGGAGGTTTTCCAGCCCAACCGGTTTTTCTGGTTAATCTATCACCTAGCAGCCAGTGGGGGATGTTTCTTGCTTGGACTTTCTCCCCTTTGAGATGTTACCTAGCCCCAGGTGGGGGATGGGACACAGTGACCCTCCCGCTTTCCTGCTCCTCAGGGCTGCCACGAAGGGAAGAGAGGGGGGTCGTGGGGTGGGGGAGTGGGGGTCGTGCTCCCAGTTGACTGGCCGGAGCCCTCCGACCTCACCGCTGTTTCTAACCTTGCATTCAGTGCCTCTCAGGGGAAGCTGGTCCGCCCATCTCTCCTTTCTGCTCCTCCTTCGTGTGGGATTAGATGTCCCCTCTCTTCTCTTTACTCCGGACTCTTCAGTTTAAGTCCAAAGCACCCCCGGGGTCGATTGTATTGCGTAGGGTATCCGGTTCTCTTCGAGACAGCTCTCAAAGTTAGTGATATTTTTCTCCATAAATCGATTTTTTGTAGGAGAGCCTGATCCTAGCGTCTGTTCGCCGCCATGTTTTGGGGGCGTGTCTAAACAAAAAGTTTTATTGGTGTTGTTTTACATAGTATTTGACAACTATCTCTTATTTATCCCCTCTCCTTTTTTTGGTATGTTAAATTTTCTTCTAAAGAGCTACATTTCTTTTGTAATAATAAATTGTGTATATTTTGATGTGTTATGTGCTTGCAATATAAATATATTTTTCTTGGAAATGAATTTTGTTGGGTGAATAGTATCTGTCATGTGCTCCATTCCACAAAAGTTAGAAGTCGTTTGTGCTGATATTACTGAAATTTTATATTAATTTCCTTAGACTCGGTTGAAGCAGGAGAAAAGGTTGTGAAGACAGCACTGGATGCTTACGGAAGAATAGGTGATGTTTCTTTTATTTATGGTGCTAACAGAGCAGATTCTACCTTCCTAGTAAAATATTTTTGATTTAACTTTTGCTTATTAAGAACTCCCTTGTGATAATCAAAGTTTTAGATTTGTTAAACCAATGAATAATTTTACATGTTTCCTGTTCCACAGAGGGGTTGGGGTGATGGCTTTTATGTGTATGTATGTTGAGCTTATTTCTTTTTTTTCTTTTGTTCATTTTAAGAACTTTTAAAATAATTATAAGCACTCTCTTAAATCCCTATTTGTAATAGTTAAATTGTACTGTAAGTATGTGTAAAAATAAAAACTTAATTTTTAAAAATTATTTTAGTGGTGGAAGATCCTGTGCAATAATTTGGATAGTTACAATGATTTAGATTAAAATGATTCAGGATTTTGCAAATTCATTAAGGTGAATTATGTATAATAAAAATATATTTAGTCTTTCCTTTTTAGCTAATCTGCTGTTTTAGTTCCACATATCTTAATAGAAGATTATTGAATTATTAGAAGGAAACATTACAGCAGATAAGCCCAACGTGAAAAACAAGTCTCAATTTGCATGTACTTCGCCCTCCTTTTGGGCGTCTAGCATATTGATTTTTCTTACGATGTTTGGTTGTGCTCCTTAGAGACATATTTTTATATATCATCTCACGGAGTGAGACAGACCACAAGGGTGTGAAGTCATAGCTTGAAAATAGCCATAAGATAGAGATTGTACCTTAAAAAATAATTCCTTGCTCTTCCTAGTGAGAACACAATTGTGTGTTACGATGCTCTGTCAGTTTTTAACTCTAATTTAGGTTTTCTTTTTGGGTTTTCAACTTCTGAGTTGCAAGGAAAATCTTTTGAACTTTTAACTTTTAACTTTTGGGTGAATTTTGAGGTTTGATGATGGTTGATTACCACTAATCCTCAGCACTCAAGAAGTTAGCAGTCGTTCATTTTATTAACAAGCTAATAGAATTCTGTCGGAGGTGGAAAAATTTCAGATCTGTAAGTTTGAGTGCAAAGTGCTGATTTAATGTGATACTTAATGTGGTACTTGTGCCACTGATTAACAAAAGTTAATCAGATGTGTGTATTTATTTGGTATAGGTATAAAGTATTGTTATAACTCTATTATGTATAATTTTTCATGGGAAAATCCCTAAATTTGAAAGAAATGTGAATTGTAAGCAAGTGCAGATTAAAAAGCTTGCACATTTGTTCTATATTTGTGACTTGGATCATTTTCTGTTGTAGATATTGTGATCAACAATGCTGGGTGAGTATTTTTTCATTTTTAGACAGTTTACTTGCATGCATTTTCCCCCCTAAGTATATATTCCCTCCCCAACTAATCTATATAAATATTAATTTCTTAGGATTCTGAGGGACCGTTCTTTTGGTAGAATAAGTGATGAAGACTGGGGTGAGTCTTTTTTAATATATGGCCCTGTAAACCATAACTACCCATTTAGTCTTTTAATATACGACAGATTTATAACTTTAAGGAAAAACTTGTTTCTGCTTATTTTTGCTTCTGCTTATGATGAATAAGCTTTACAGCTGAAAACAATGAACATTTGGAGGTAGGGTTTTTTTTTTAACATTTGATAAATAAAATTTTAAATCTCTTGGCAGAAGTTATCCAAAACAATTTTGTGCCTTTTGGTTTTTTCTCTTCCTCCCTCCCTGAAGCATTTTCTAGCAGTATTAATGGTTGCCTGTTGGTGTGATTCTTATTTAAAGAGTAAGAGCAGGATGTGGAAGGGTATTTTCCACCTACCTGGTGGTGGAGACCACAGAATGGGATGGAAAAGCCTTGGTGTCACTTTGAAGAATCCCATAAGTAGTATTAGCTTCCATGATGAATGCCTTGTTGGGAAGATTGGATTTAGATAATAAACAAATCTCAGTTAAAATTTTTTTTTGTGGTATTTTTGTTCCTTATTCTTCTTTGCCTTTACTTTCATTGGCCAGCAAAACTAAAACAGTGGCCGTTGAGACAGTGGCAGGCCTGGAAACTGAGGTGAATTAGATCTTGTTTTACAGAGTGTGCTTCTGGGAAATATTATCACAGGTTCTTTTGGAAGAAGTTAAACTTCTTAGGATCAAATCATGAGGAACTTTTCGTTTGATATTCTGTTGTAACAACCACTCTAAGAAAGAGGCTGAGAAAGAAGAGGCACTTTCCTCTTGTGGGGCTGGGTATTTCATCTGGTTTCATCTGGGTTTACTACTCTCCTCTAATATACACACAAAAATGTGTTGAGGCCACAAATTGAAACACATGTAAAATCGCTTACAAATGTCATAATTAAAAGAATAATATTAAACCTAATATTGTCTGTCTAAAATTAACCCCAAATTGGCTAGTCTTTAGATTGACATCTCTAAAAACAGACTTCTTTCTCTTGCATTTTAAAGCCATTTCTTGAATGGCTCACATGGTTCATGGTTATGCTTTAATGTTTGTGTTAAGTCCCAATTATAGATGTAACGTTCTTAGTATTTGTATTAGTATTTTATACAAAGTAGGCATAAGTTAAAGGTGACTTCCATTTTAGAGGCATACAAGATTACAATAATTTCATCTTAGGTTTTGGCAAAAACATATATGAACTATTGATTGGTGTACTTGGAACAAAAATTACAGTGGTAACTCAGCAGGGTGATAGTAGTAGTTAATTTTGAATGTTATAAAATGAACATCTTTGCATAAGTAAATCATCACTTTCGTTGCTACTGAGATGTCTATTTTTGACAAAATGCATAGTAATGATAATAATTTCTGACTTTAGATCTGATACATAGAGTTCATTTGCGCGGCTCATTCCAAGTGACGCGGGCAGCATGGGATCACATGAAGAAGCAGAAGTTTGGAAGGTAGAATTGCATGTTTCTGCCAGAGGGAGTTGGGGATGTTGGATGGGATTTTGGGTACAGGGAAAGGTTGTTTTGACTTTGAGGAAAACATATTCAGATGTGCACAGACTTTTAAAATGTACTTTTGCCACATATGCACATTACATTGGTGTTACTTAATCACAAATTAGCTGACTAGGATAGCTTTCTATTTTTTTCCATCTCCTAGTTTTCATTAATAATAATTTTCTTGCTGTCTTCTGATATTTTAGCTGCACACACATTGAAGATTTAGTTGTTCATCATTCTCCGACAAAATTACCGTTTTGTGCTTTCAGTAACGAACGGGGGAGAGATGAGTGGCTGTTTCCTGCCAGTGGGTACTGGTTAGGTATACCTGGGTGTCTGTCAACTACTTAGAAACTCTAAACTCTCATGGTTACCTCTGTGTCAGTGACACAGAATATGGCAGAGCTGGTGCCGAAGGTGGCTTCCTGCACTGCACTGTGAGGATCACTTCTGTTATTTTAGGATTCACACACGTCTACTAGAAATAAATCATCTGTGCTAACTGTTCTTATGGGAGATTTCTAGTTTATCCTTATCTTAGCACTTTCTGAAAGTAAATGATACTCATTTCACTTGGTTTACTAAGTAGAGTGAATGCGATTGAGTCAGGTTTTGACATGGCATTGTTTGAGTATGAGGCATTTATTCAATATTTTCCAGAAAGGGAGAGGGGCAAAATGATGAGGACTTAAGAATTGAACTGCTTGTTGTTTCTTTGTTAACTTTTACTTATATATTACAGTTTATTTTTTGTTTATAAATGCTTGTCATTGTTTTCAATAGATAATGAATAGGTATTTTTATGCTTGAATTCATTTGCTCCTGGCCAGGCATTCTTTTAAAGAGGGTTTTATGTTATAGTTGATATAATTTTTGAGAAATTACTTTTATATGAATTTAGTTACATAAATTTTTATTGTAAAAATCTAATGGCACTTGAGTTGCTTTTGGTGGTTATTGGGAAAAAAACTAATAAAGAGTTGCAATATTATAAAAACATAGGAAAGATGATGTTGAGAGATTAATTTTTCTTTTAGGATCATTATGACTTCATCGGCTTCAGGAATATATGGCAACTTTGGCCAGGCAAATTATAGCGCAGCAAAGCTGGGTCTTGTGGGCCTTGCAAATACTCTTGCAGTTGAAGGCAGCAAAAGCAACATTCACTGCAATACTATTGCTCCTACTGCTGGATCACGGATGACCCAGAGTGTTTTGCCTGCAGGTAACTAAGATTTTATGGTGCTGTTATGTAGAAATTTTTATGGAGTGAGTTTGACAAAAGAATTTAATTTTCTGAATTGTTAAAGAAATTGTTTTCCTTAGCATTTCAAAAACATCATGTATAATTTGTTTCTCATGGAAAATTTAGAAAGGCACAAAGGGCAAAATAAAAAAATGACCCACAAATTTGAGCTTTTCGTTCTTTTGCTAGACTTCTATTTTAGTCACTTTTTGCTGTCAGCTATAGACTTCTTGGGGAGCAATAAGTTTCCAAGAAAATACTTGAAATTTCATGTTTTAAATTTTTCTTTGAAAAGTGGCTACCATTTATTTGGACAGATATGTTCCTCTAGAGGCATTAGGTAAATGTTTAATATAGTGTTCTTTATTCTACCATACTCCAGTAAAATAAATTTGGCGAATAATGTCTACTTTAGACAAATGATTTAATCTTTCTCTTCTATAAAGTCAGAGAGTTGTATTTCATTTTAAAGATGATTCTAGATTTCTGTTATTTTTAAAATTTTGTTATAGTTTGGAAAAAGCTGAAAACTTACATTACTTTGCAGTTTTTCTTCTACCGAAATAACTGTTTATAGGCTATGAAAGGAATGACTTGTTTAAGAACCAGATGTTATTAGTAATGTATGGAGACAGCTGAAATTTAATTTCCCTCTTTGAAATATACTTGACACATGAAAAGTAGTATATGTACCACTCATGTTTCCTTCATGAAATAAAACATAATCCTAAAATGAATACTCTGTGAACTAACTTCTCAAGCTGTAGTAGGTACTTATGGTACTTAATACATTAGTCCAAATTTAGAAAACATGAAAAAACCAAATACTATCTCATGGTTTCTGGCAATTAGCTGGAAAGTCTGGGTCTGGGTCTCTAGTAATGTTTTATTAACTGTATTCTCTGGGATTCCAGTCATTTGAAGCCTTAGCTTGGTCAAAGTTTGTACTTCCAAGCTCATTTTTGCACATGGCATTTGGCAAGTTCTGTCCTTGCTGTTGTATGGAGGTTATAGTTTCTCACCATGTGGGACCCTCCATAGGATAGGACTTCATCCAGAGCTAATGATTTGAAAGAGAGAAACAGCCAAGAGAGAAGTGGCAGTTCCTTTTATAACCTAATTTCGGAAGTGACATACTACTGCTTCCTAGTGGTCATATTTACTAACCCTGGTGCACTGTGGGAGGTGACTACCGGAAGAGGTAAATAAGAGTTGATGAGATAAGAGTTTATGATGATTACTGGGGCCACTCACAGACCAGTTGTCATGCAACCCCCAAACTGTGGGCAGCAACAATAGCTTGAATCTGTCTTTGTTCTTGTATCCCAATCACCCTGTTTCCCCAAAATCTTAAAATCTCTCTTATTTATTTAAGATTTATTTATTTTTGTGTAGAAGAAATTGGGTTTAGGCCAGACGCGTGGGAGGTCAGAGGATTCACCAGGGACTGAGTGGGGAGCAGAACAGGCAGATTGACTGAAATACACTGCTGAGGGGAGCAGCGGGCGAGGCAGGAGAGGTCTGCTGGCCGTGTGGGTCAGCTTCCTGGCCAGGGATGAACTCCGGCTGCCAACGTGGGCCATCGCGGTGATAGCACTGATACTTAACCTCTAGGCCAACTGGGAGCCCTCTCTTTTAATTGATAAGTTTGTTTTACTTATATTTATTTGTAGTATTGATTGTATTATTGAATATTTGAATTTTATCTACCATTTTCTGTTGTGATGTTACTTCTGCTTTTTCTCTGCTTTTGTTATTTCTCCTATTTTGATTATTGGAGTTTGTTTCAAAATGTCATTTATTTATGTTTTTCTGTTAAAATGTACATACTCTATTTTAATTCTTTTTATGGTGACCTGAAATAATCTTTGTAAACTCTTTGGAACAGTATAAGGGTCTAAGAAGGCTTACATGCTTTTGCTTTTCTTTGTTACTTTCCCCCTTTGTTTTACTTAACCTCTACAAATTAGACATTTTGTTATATCCATCAGTATCACCACACAGGGCCATTTTACTTCAACTTACTCTCATCACAATTGATGAGGCTGTTTTGTAGTTCTCTAGTTTTTGGTTAAAGTTTTGGGAATGAATGGTACCTAAGCATCTAGCGTTTTGTACCTCTATCTGTGCTCACCAATTTTTGCGTGGGCAGCTCTAATTTTCTTCTGAAAACTATGTTATGTGTCCTGGAAAAATGTATCTGAAGACTTCAATTTTAGAAACTTGAAATACCTTTAGGAATAGCTCCATTGGGATGAAAAAGTTCTAACAGCATTGAATTTTTTTTTTTTAAACTCTGAATTACCTATAATTTTTTAAGTAAGATATTTTCAGAAAATAAAATGGTTAATATTCTTATATATTCTTGTTTATAAACTGTTCTCTTTTGGGGGCGTATTCATTTCAGATCTTCTGGAAGCTCTGAAGCCAGAATATGTGGCACCCCTGGTTCTCTGGCTTTGCCACGAGAGTTGTGAGGAAAATGGTGGCTTGTTTGAGGTATTCTGCACTTTCCTGCTTTCTTCTAAAGCAATATTAGTATAATTAAATGTAAATCATGATTTAAAAATTAGTATTTTCAAATTGCTTACCTTTGAAAAAAATCTGTATCATCTGACATTTGTGTATTTTTATTATGTTTATATATGATAAAGAGTAATTGTTGACCAATGTCCTTTTTTGAGAAAAGTAACAATGTCATAAATCTTGTTTTTCTTAATTCTTAATTTCTTGTATTTGTCCAGTTGAAAATGTGACTGGTTTGATGTATTTAGCCAAATATAGAAAATCTCATTTGATTGGATGCTGAATGATAAAAGGATAGAGCTTTGGAGTTTAGAGTCAGCCAGGCCAGATTGTGAGTTCTGATAATTTATGACTTGCTGAAATACTGTACAAATTAACATCCCTGAGCTTTAGGGTTTGTTTGTATTTGTAATGACAGCAAGAAATTGTGCTTTTAAAATATTAGCATAGGGCTCAGTACACACCAGTCATCAGTTTAGTAGGAATTTAATCTAGCTATGGTAGCTCAGTAAACACAACTTATTTACTTTAACATTAAAAGTACTCTTTTATACTTGTCGTAAGTGTAAAACTTTAAATACTTATTGTGAAAATGAAAACCATACATATTCTCACCATCCAGCAAAATCCAGTTTTCTCTCCATGGTCAAAGTTAGGTCTCTTCATGCACATTTACAAATTTTTGATACCTCATTCGAGTTTTCTTTCTTTTTTTTCCATTTCTAGCACTTCCACTTCTAGCACTGACTTAGATTTTAGATCCCTCACTACCTTTTTTGATTGTCTGCGGTAATAACGAATTTGTTGTGTGAGGAATACTATGATGTTAAAAGATATTTCTCAGTAGCATAAGGACCTGGCTAAAGTTGAAGCAAATGATTTATTGGCTTGATTCATTTGAATAAAAAGATGATGAGTAAAGAAAAGCCAGTCCACTTGTCCAAGCAGAAATATGTGTCTTTGCTTTCTTTATCACAGACATTGAATGTGAATAGTAGAAAATGAGAGGTGGAAAGAACTTAACTCTAATTTTACAAAGAGGGAAGTTGAATAATAAAAGCCACCTGGACCTCAAAATTTGACCTGTTACATTTTTGTCTCATTAACGAATTTAAAAAACCTTATCTTCTAAAATTTATTATTCTTGGACTAAAAATAACAGAGGCTTTTTGTAAAAAAAAAAAAAATTCAAGTATACAGGAAAGAATATAGAGGAAAATAAGTCATCCATTTTACTACTAACCAGAGATAATGCCTATTAATACTTTAATATACTCCCTTCTAGCCTTTATTAGAAAGGCATTTCACACAAGTAGTCTTTTTCAGATAATGCGTTTTATACATACGTCTAACTAAACATGCACAATTAGAATCAAGGTGCAGATGAAGTTCTGTCTGTTGTTTTTTGCTATATTGTACACATTTTTAATGAGGGGCATTTGGTATGGGTGACTTATGAGAGATAGCAAGAGGTGTGTAGTCCCTGGCTTAAACTTCAAAAATAGTCACTTTGTGAAGTTGTGATAGTTATCTCGAATAGATACAGATTCTTTGGCTCAGCTGGAGCTGTTGTTTCTACCACCTTCATGGGACTTACAGATTATTGCTTCACTCCCCAAGTATGGAGTAAGATGTCTGATATCAAAACCACTGCTGATTTCTATGCTCAGGGAGCATCCAAGCTGACTGCCATATTGTGAAATGTGTGAGCATGTTTACTAAAGGCAGGGTGGTGAGCCTAAGAGATGTGCTTTCAGTACATTTTCCTTTGTCATGCATTTGGAATTCTCTTGATAAATTCTGGCATACTATAGTGTAGTGTCTGAAGAGATCACAGGAAGATATTTGTATTGGACATTTTTTTGTGTGTCTTACCTTGAATGAATTACCAGAAAATAATTTATCTTTCTGAGTACAGTTAATGTATAGGGTCATTTGCCTTATCTCTGTATGAAAGAGGGACAAATATTTTGAGTCTGTGATGTGCTGGGCAATTTTACTTGTTTCACCTTCCCAGTTATCTCATGAAATGTGTACTATTATCCTTTTTTGCTTAATAGGAAACTTGGATTTGGCAAAGCCAAATAATTAAATAGGGTTATAAACAGCACGTCAATAGTATAACTGGTATCAACCTTGGTTTCTGATGTAAGCGGCAAGTTTTTCTACTACAAGTGTTTCTATTGTTGTGCTGCTTTGTATTTCTGCTTTGATAATGTGGATATTGCAGGGGCATATGTGGGTGGCTGGGGAGCCTGGAACTATTGTAAAGAGGTGTTTTTTTAAAGCCATTATCACTTAGCATTCTAATGCTAAAGTAAGATAGTTACCTATTTTTTAATTAAAAAAATTTATTAGTGTTTTCACATTAGGTGATACAACGTTTCCTCTCTCTTTTGTAGGTCGGAGCAGGATGGATTGGGAAATGTAAGTCTGGCTCAGTTTTTCACTCGCCATATATTACTGTCATAGTTTTAAATCTGCAGATAGAAGTGGGTAAAGGTCTTGTGATCCATAACAGTGGTCTAGTGTGCACATACTCAAATTCAAACATCATTGTATCTGTAGGTATTCAAAAAACATTGAATTTGTCCTGCAGGCCTGTGGCACTTTCAAAAACCTGTTCCATTTTCTGCCTGTTGACAGCCCTCATCTAGGCCTTGTTCTGTCTTCTTTAGAACTGGCTGCTTCTGCAGGTTGCACAGCCTCTCTTTATATTGCTGTTTGTCCTCTGTCTCTTTCGCCTACGTACTTGTTTTTTGCTATATCAGCGGAGAGGTGAGTGGGAGGAAGGGCTGTTTTTGAAATGGTGGGAAGAAATCCATCGTAGATGGCACCGCAGACAAGTTGTCCAAATTTCTTTTCTTCCTTGGAGCATGAGACAGAATTAAGTGAGCAAGGGATGAATCACCTTGGACAACTGTGGGAGACAAAAACTGCAGCTTATTTAGGGAAATGATTTTGCCCTATAGTAAATTCTTTTGGCTTCAGACCTTTTGTGAGCTAAGTGGATAATTGCTTTATGGCATTAAAAAAAAAAAAATGTGACAATTCCAATATCCCAGTTCAAGTTTTCGGTTGGCTGCTGATTTTTAAGTGAATTATTTAGAAGGTTGCCATTCCTGGAGAGTATTATTAAAACTTACTGTAGGCTGTCAATATTTTCATCATTAACAATTGTTCCTCCAGTTATTAAATTATTGCTCAAACATTTTTTGAGTGTCTTGTAACATCCATTTAAGAAAGATCAAGTATTACAATGAATCTGTACTATCATTAGGAAAACTCTAGAATCAGACGTTTGTTTTATTTCTCCAAGACAGAGATTCAGTTTTAACAGTCATCAGAGTCTAACTGTTTAAGTTACCAGTGGTTATTTAGTCTGGCTTTTTGAAAGCTGTTAAAATTCTCACAGGACATGTGGCAATAATGATTTTTGTGAATTGGTCATTCTAATGATGTCCCGTGGAAAAGGAGGAAGAGCAAAGGGAAAAGGGAGACTGATTTTTGGTTATCTGAAACTTCAACCTTTTATCACAAGTCCTTGGCTTGCTGTGCAATAAAACTCTTTTTCTGTTGTCTTGGAAGTATGTGACTCAGTTACGCTGCTATGAAGTCAGTCTTGGTTATGACCCGGTACAATTTCATGTTGTCTGATGTATTATTATTCCATTTTACCTTTAGTGCTGTCTGGCATAGTCTGAGGAGTTTTTTCCCTTAAGCTCCAAGTATTTGGGGGAAAAAAAAAGACATCGTTCTAATGGGTTTATTATTTTAGGAAAGATGCTTTTAAACACTCATAGTAAAACTCATCAGAACAATTTTTTTCTGAATCGCCTTTCTTTTTTAAAGTTAAAAAATTCAAGGGACTTTTATACGTTTTACTTTCTCTCTCTCTTTTAAACTGTGTACTCAGTTTCTTAGTTTTGTTTTTATACTAGTGCGCTGGGAGCGGACCCTTGGAGCCATCGTAAGAGAGAAGAATCAGCCAGTGACTCCTGAGGCAGTGAGGGCTAACTGGAAGAAGATCTGTGACTTTGACAATGCCAGCAAGCTTAGGACAATTCAAGGTAAAGAATCTATGTCAGGGCCTCCTTGGTGGCGCAGCGGTTAAGCGCTGCACTGTGGAGCTGTTGGCAGCAGTGATGTGGGTTTTACGCCTGGCCAGGGAGATTCCCACATGGCGCGGCAGACCTCTCCTGCCTCGCCCGCTGCTCCCCTCAGCAGTGTATTTCTGATCTGCCTGTTCTGCTACCCGCTCTGTCTCTGGTGAACCCTCTCGCCGCCCCACGCCTCTGGCCTGTACCCCAGCTTTATACATAAATCTTTAAAAAAAAAAAGATTCCATGTCAGTGGATTCTAATTCTTTTTTTTTCTAATTCTTTTTTTTTTTTTTTAAGATTTATTTATTTTTGCATACAAGCTGGGGTGCAGTCCAGAGGTGTGGGGCGGCGAGGGTTCACCAGAAACAGTGGGGAGCAGAACAGACAGATCGACAGAAATACACTGCTGAGGGGAGCAGCGGGTGAGGCAGGAGAGGTCTGCCACGCCATGTGGATTCGCCCTGGCCGGGCGTCGAACTCTCGTCGCTGCTGCCGAAAGCTCCATAGTGCAGTGCTTAACCGCTGCGCCACCAGGGAGGCCCTTAGCCTAATTCTTACCACTTGAACTTGAGTATCTAATCATAACTGCTCTCCACAGGTTTTGTTTACTAAGTAGGTGTTTTGTTTGTTTTGTTTTTTAACTCCTGTGCGTCCCTTTGAAGGCAGAGACTGTCTGGGATATACTACTTTTGTACCTGGCGCTAGCATAGTGCTTACCTTGTGGACTTAGTCAATGCTTGTTACTTTAAATTATTGCATCATCTATGATATGCTGCAGGAATAGATAACCAAATAAAAGTCACATTATTTTTTCTGGTATAACTTAAATAAGCATATAGTATACAAAATTTAAAAGGTTATTTTATTGAAAAGTTTTCTTTTTACTTTTAGTAATTTTATATGAAAAGTTTTTTTTTAAGTTTTATTTATTTATACATACAAGCTGGGGTACAGGCCAGAGGTGTGGGGCGGCGAGAGGGTTCACCAGAGACAGAGTGGGGAGCAGAACAGGCAGATCAGAAATATACTGCTGAGGGGAGCAGCGGGTGAGGCAGGGGAGGTCTGCCACACCATGTGGGAATCTCCCTGGCTGGGCGTCGAACTCGCTGCCAACAGCTCCACAGTGCAGCGCTCAACAGCTGTGCCACCAGGGAGGCCCCATATATATGAAAAGTTTTGTAGAAGAATGTATCAGAGAAATGTTTCTTTTTCCTCCTTAATGACAGTTTCTTTCTGCTGGTACACTCACTGAAATTTTGATTATGTTTTTTCTGTTAGGTGATAGCATGTTATGTCATTAATGGTAGCATTTTTTGCATTGTTGTTTTTGATATTTGAGATATGTTTTGTCTTATGAATAACAGTCATCTATTGGTGAAAACAATGATAGAAAAAAGGAAGAAATTAATTGAAATCTTTACCTTATTGCCTTGAAAATAGTATACTAATACAAAGAAAAAGCTAACTAATTGAATTATGTATTATAAATAAAAGATATCACAGTATTTGAAGTTCAATTTAAAAAAAATTCACATTCTGTATAGAACTGAGACTTCCAGACCATCTATTCTACTGTTCTCATTTTTTGAGCCAAGCATTAACTCAGTTTGTCTATATCTGAGTAGAAGCTGTGCCAGGGTGACTTTGAATTAACGGACGTCTCCGTCAGCAGCATGTGAATGGAGTGGTAAGGGGAGGACTAGGACGCAAGAAGCCTCTGCACTAGTGTCGCCAGGAATGGCGGATGTTTCTGGTCATCTCGCATTCTGTAATGTGGTTATGGGTTTTGTCTAGGTTTGGGAGGAGGCCCCTATTTCTAAGGTTTGTTAGAAAGGTACCTGCCTTTAGAACCATGGCATATGTGGATGCCGTGAGTCTCCTTGTTTAGCCATAAACTTCAGGTCAACAGCTTCCGTATCCTGCTTGGAGTCACTGGTTATGATGAGAATTTTTGCTGCTAGTACTATCTGTAGAACTATTCCTGCTTATACAGAGACCTATGTATGTTAGCATTGTTCCGTTCCATACATGGGGTGTTGGTGTGGAGGGAAGGCAAGTTAGTTGTTCTTCTAGTCAACAGAAATTGCATACCAAACGTACAAGCATCCCATTTTACAGAGTGGTAAAAATTTCTCAAGGGCATTGCAAAGATCAGAGCCACTGGAGAAATATAACCTGGGAAAAGTATGTTCAACATGCCTTGCTTTTCATTGAAAACAAGCAGTTATCTTTGATCTGTTTCTAAGTCTCTCACAGTTTTTCCCTGTAATAGCCTGATGCCAGGCTTTCAATTATAGGTGCCTCTGAGGTTCTGCAGCAGACTGCTGAATGTTATCGCAATGATTTTCTTTCTCATTATAGCTTTCCTTAGTTGTGTATTTAACAAAGGCATTATTTTTGATTTCTAGAATCAACTGGCAGTATAATTGGAGTTCTAAGGGAAATAGATGCCGGTGGAGGAGTTTCAGCAAATCATACTGGTCACGCAACATCAGCAGCCACATCTGGATATGTAAGTTAGAAATAAGCCTAAAGTTTTGCCGTCTTGAGATTTTTTTCTTTTCTCTTTTTATTACAAAAATTATTTCTATGTTAAGTAGAAAAGACAAATGATAAAATTCTTAATATCTGAACTACATATGGATAGAATTTGACTCAGCATAAGACTAAAATGTAGCTTCATATTCTTCATTATAATTGAACAAGTGTCTTTTTTTTTTTTAACACGTTGCTAGGTTTACTTTAGTGACTGTTTTTGTAACTTTTTCGTAGAGAAAGGACCCACCTCCTCATTTCTTTTAAGAGAAAATATAGATTGTTTTTTAAAAATGTTTCAACATTGCTGCACGTAACAAGGCTCCCATAGTGCAGAAATTCTGTTAGACTTGTGGTTACAGTTCATGTAAAATTTGCTGATTCATTGTCCTTTACCCTTTTCTTTAAAAAACAAAACAAAACTGTGGTGCATGAAGAGTAAGAAATAAATCTTTTCATATGTTTGATTCTGGTGTTTTGTGACTCATAGCAGATGTGATAAAATTAACAATCTAATTTTAAACCTGAGAATATGGTCAATTTGTAAATTTGTTTTGTTCAGAATGGGATTGGCAACTTTTTGGGGAAAGGAAGGGCTCGACAGTAAATATATTTCACTTTATGGACCACATACTGTTATGGCACGTATTTTCTTTTTAAACTATTGAAAGTTGTAATAGTAGTTCTCAGTTGTTATTTGCTGATTATTACTTTTAGAATGAAAGTGATTGAAAATTGGCTTCACTCTTTTATAACCTATTATGTGCTTCTCATATTAGCTAGACATATTATCACTAAATAGAAAAAACCAATATCCAATTAGATAAAGGAGAGTCCTGGAAGGAACTTCAGATAAAAATCTCATCTTAACTAAAGCTCTTATGGGGCAGTTGAAGTTACAAACATTAAGCAGTGTTTTGGTCATCTGGTAACAGTGAATTCAATATAATAGATCTTAGAGAGTACTATTTATAACAAATTTATTGTTTTTTATATCTTTGAGAAGCTAATGATTGCCAAATGATAGGACTTTGTGCCAAGAGAAACAGGAAAGGTGAAAAAATAAGGCATAATATCTGTTATCAAGGGGCATGCTGTAAAAAAGCACTTTTCTATAAATGAAGTCCTTTTCCATTTATTATGTAATTGAAAATAGAATTTCAATTCTATTGAAAAAATCAAATACAATGAAACTCTTATGATGCTCCAACAAATTCACTAAAATGACATTCTCATTACATCTTTCAAAAGCAAAACTAGGTATGTAAGCAATTAATAGTTTTGAAAGTTGAAGTTTTAAAGACTTGCAAAAATGTCAATGAAAAAATAATGTTTTACAACTGTTCCGTAGACTAGCGCTATTGGCCATAAACTTCCTCCATTTTCTTCTGCTTATACGGACCTGGAAGCTATTATGTATGCCCTTGGAGTGGGAGCATCAGTGAAGGAGCCAAAAGATTTGAAGTTTATTTATGAAGGAAGTCCTGACTTCTCTTGTTTGCCTACTTTCGGAGTTATCATAGCTCAGAAATCTATAATGGGTGGAGGATTAGCAGAGATTCCTGGACTTTCGATCAATTTTGCAAAGGTATGCGTGATAAGAAACCTTATTTTGTTTTTCTTCTTTTTCTTTCAACGTGATTAATAAATGTCACATGATGTGTGTGTATGTGAGTAGGTGTGTGGATAATAGTTTATGTTGGTTGATTCGGGAATAAAAATTTAGTGTGTCTTTGACTTTCTCTTTTTAAGAGTAAAAGAGAAATGAGTTACTCAAAAAGGGGAATAGAAAGGAGAAAAAAACAATTACATACAGGTCCACAACCCTGGCATGATATTATTAATTCTCTGCCATTTACCTCTTGTTGGACCAAGTTTCAGATTCTTTGTCTATTAAAAGGTTCTGATAACCCTTACCTCATGATACTGGTAAAGGAATAACCAGGTAATTACATAGGGGAAAGTATTTGAGACAAGTGTAAAGACCTGAGACAGGTGTAGCCTTGCCTTGTTTTTGAAATGGCAAGGGGACAATAGAGCTGCAGAACTGAGCAGGGAGCAATGGCAGTGCTAGAAAAAGGGGGCACTGTGGTCACTGAGGATTCCAGCTTATACTGGTCAACAAGGGGTTCATTTGCTATCTTTGAGCCTCTTTTCACTCATAAGCTCATTGCTACTGTATGAATTGGTGGCGTGGAAGCCGTTTGTGAGCCCAGTGATCATTGTTGAATCATAGAACCATGAGCTGATTTTGTAACTTTCAATGATTGCAGAACCAGTTTATTGGAGTATTGATTAGCTCACTGCTGATGTGAATCTGAGAACTTATTGTATTAGAGGATTTGATGAAGTTGGGAAGGAGAGGAGTAATAATGTGCCTGGCATTTTGTTGTTTTTCTAACTCTCCTTTAGTATTTACTGTACATGGCTCTTCTGTTTAGATAATGTGAGTGTCAAAAATTAAAGCCAGTGTTTCAAAATTATCCCTCAGAGTTGGAAGGAATTGGCTATCATAAATAATGTTCTAATTCTGTGGTGGGAATGTTAGCCGTCTTCAAATTCGAATCCTAGTCTTCCTAATCTTGAGTCTCCAGGACTTTTCATGGAGTGAAGCATTCTTTTGTTCTTCTGTCAATGTGCACCCCACTGTGCCTTCCTATTTTCCTTCTGGGTTCTGGGGAAGACTTGTAATTAAGTGTCCCTCTGCAGTAGAGTGTACTTACTTGGATATGGGTCAGATTTTGGTTTTCCTTCTCTGTTATTTTCCTACACACACTTGGATATTCTTGCTTCGATTGAAGTTGGTTGTCTTTGAAGTTATACAGTGTTCTTAATGGCTACTCTTTTTAGGTAATTTATAACATTATTTGAAGAAAATGTTGACAGGGATAGTGCTTTTACTTTCAACATGCCGTAAGGTTTGTAAGTGTGTTTTAGTTGGTTGTTTTTGGTATGTGAAACCTGAAATTACTGGCCAGTTTGTTCGTCTTTATTCTAAGGATATTTATTGGATACCTAGTATATTCCAGGCACAGTGATAAGTGCTAGAAATACAGCATAGTTTAGTGTCTCCATTGGTAAATGTTCCATTAGTTATCAGTCAACAAGGATTTATGAATGTCAGAAAAGAACACAAATATGTCTTCTTTGAATTGTAAGATTAACAAGTAGAAGCCGAACTGAGATAGATAATTTGGGAGAAGAAATGATGTGAGCATGTGGAAATAGAACTTGTGATTAGAAATATACACAGGCAGAACCTGTGGAAAAAGAAATCTGCTAATAAAATACTGTTTGCTCTAACATAGGTTCTTCATGGGGAACAATACTTGGAGTTATATAAACCACTTCCCAGAGATGGTGAGTTCTTGAGACACTCATTCTGTAATGCTACTCTGATTTTCTTTTCCGACTATTCCAAATTCTGTTAACATGTTAGACTGGCTTAGAGTGACATAAATAAACCATATCATGTGGTATTTATTTGCATGTCAGCCTCTAGAGTAGCTTGGTGATAACTAGTTCCAACTGATGGTAACTAGCATCAATTTGGTAATGGTCTTATTTAATACATTACTTGAAAATAGGACCAATTTTTCCCTACTGATATATGTGTTATTAACAATGGAAGAGATATTATATGTTCTAAACTTAGTCATTATAGTAATCAGTTGTGATTCCTATGAATATAGGTCTTCATTCTTTTTTCAGGTTTGTGTTGTTTTCATAAAGCAGACAATAATAAAAAAGCAGAATTTCTCATGATTAACTTTGCCCTATTTTCTTTTAGAGAAAATAAAACCAAGACTGCCTTAATGGTCATTTGTGTTTTTGTCAATATAATCTCACTTGTTCAGTGAAGCTTGTATTTTTTTTCTTTCACCATAATTTGAGGTATTTGTTTCATGTCTCTACTCTGATATCAGAATGTTTCCAAATTGACTATGTAAGGTGGTAAAATAGAACAAAAAGGGTCTATTTTTCATTTCCTATGTAATATAGAGGTTAGCTAGGATTCTACTTTAATTTTTCCCTAAACCATTTTGGTTTACTAAAAAATTTATGATTCTTATTGCTTAAGGCTGAATAACGGCATTTCAGTGGAGTGTTACAGTGTAAGTGGTGACTGCTTCCGCCCAGTGTCTGCAGTGCCTGCCAGGGCGAGGCACAGTCCTCAGTTACAGGTCATTCTCTAACCTGGCTGGGTGTTGAAATTGTTGTTATTACAGTATACGATGTTGTTTTTAATGAATTACAGATTTTGTATCCTAGCTCTGGAGATTCCGTGTGTGGGTGCATGGTATGGGGGTGGCTCTGTTGGCAGTGAGGCGCCCAGGAAGCTCCTGGTGTGTTTTGACTGCAAGCCTAGCATGGATTCATTTGGGAACCGGTGTTATAAAGGAAGTTGATGCTTAGCGAAATAAGTCAGAAGGAAAAAGAAAAATATCGGATGGTTTCACCTCTGTGTGGCATATAGGGAAACCAAACAAAGGGTCAGGGAAAAGAGAAAACTTCTAAGCTGACCTTAGATCTGAGGCATCCAGCAGGGGAGGGGGGAGGGGAGGGGAAGGGGGAAGAGTCAGAACAGGAAAGGGAAGAGCACAAGGGACTGCGATGATGGTTCATGTGTGATGTGGTAGTGGGAAAATAGGGGGACTACACCTGAGGGGAGAAATGATGTATTGTACAAAAATGAAAATTAGCATAAGAAAATTAAAAAAAAAAAACAATTTTTTTTTTTAAAAAATAAAGGAAGTAGAAATGTGTAAGATAGGTTTCTGCCTTTAGGGATTTTAAATATGAAGAAAAAGATTAGACCTATACGTAAAAATAACTTTCATTAAAAATTGATATGAATAAGAAACTGTGGAGACTTTTTAATTTCTTGTGCCTCTTAGCATCATGTTATGTTTTTTGAATTAATTTTCTTTAGTAGCTCCTGTGCATTTTCTTTAAGTAGTTTTCAAGTATACTCTCTAATAAACACGAATGTTAAAAATTTGAGATACTAATGATTTGAAACCTTTTTAGACTGCAGAAAATCAAGGTAGGACTAATATTTGTGATCTTTCCATTAAACACATCAGTTGGTGAGTGTTCGAACCGCAGGTCTCAGGAGCTATAGTGACTCCATCATGTGCTGACCTACCCCTCCTCCTGGCAAAATAAAAGCCCTAAATGGAGTGTAAGGAAAAGCTACCAGCAACATTTATTTCCCATCATGAACTAGAATCTATTCTAGTTCAGGATACTCAGGCCTCTAGATTTTGTTGGTTCACAGGTTTGTTCTTTATTATGTTTCTACTGGATGTCTTTCTTTATTAGACCCACTACTTTCTCAAGATGATGTCTATTTTTGAGTAAAACAATATGGTACTTCTGGAACGTGAGCTTGATAATGTTACCAACCTTGATTCTCTCCCAGGGAGTATATCGTCTTCAAATATTAGTATATATAAATGTACTTTTAAACAATTAAACATTATGAAAATGTAGGCTTCACAGTGAAGTAAAAAGCTTTTAGTATTGTCTAGGTCCTCCCAGTCTACATATACGAAAGTATTGCTGCGTAAGTATTCTCTATATTATGAGTTGGGGTGATAATCAAGTTTCTAACTTGGGCAGCTGGTTAGATAACAATTATTCACATAGGAAATAAGAGAAGCGGGTATGACAAAAAGATGATGAATTCAGCCCCAGGTGGTAATGATCCATTAAGACATCACCAGTGAAATGGTGGTAAGAAGAGTCCATAGAAGAACAGAGTGATTAGAAAGAAACAATGTGTTATTGAAACCAGTAGACATTTGAGAAGAAATTATGTAGATGGTATGATTATTTTTTGTTTTTTTTTTAATTTTCTTTATTGTTATTTATATCTTTTACGTTTTATTTTCCCCTTGGGTAACCCGGCACCAATTCACTATGACCCATCACCATGGTCCCTTGTGCCTTTTTCTATCCCATTTTGAGCCCTTGTCCTCTCCCTCCCTCTCTGGGTTTCGCTCTCATATTTGGTTCCCCTATATCCCTGTTATAAGTGAAACCATTTGGTATTTTTCTCCTTTCTTCTGGGTTACTTCGCTGAGCATGTTTCCTTCTAGTTCCATCCATGTCGCAGTGAATTGTATGTGTTTATCATTTTTGAATGCTGAATAGTATTCCATTGTGTGTATGTCCCACATCTTCTTGATCCAGTCATCTATTTTTGGGCATCTGGGTTGTTTCCATACTTTAGCTATTTTTTTAAATAAATATTTATTTTTGTTACTCATATCTTTTACATTATTGTGTGTTCCCCATAGGTTACCCACCACCTGTTCACCTGTGGTGCCATCACCATAGTCCCCCGTGCCCCCCTCTTCCCCCCTCTTGAGCCCTTACCCTCCCCTCCTTCCCTGCTGAATGTCACGTTCTTATTTGGCTCCACTATATTCCTATTATAAGTGAAACCATTCGATATTTTTCTCTTTCTTTCTGGCTTATTTCACTGATCATGATCCCTTCTAGATCCATCCATGTTGCTGCAAATTGCATGTTTGTCTTTTTTGAATGTTGAATAGTATTCCATTGTGTATATGTACCTCACTTCTTGATCCATTCATCTGTTTTTGGGCATCTGGGTTGTTTCCATACCTTAGCTATTGTAAACAGTGCTGCAATGAACATACGGGTGCATGCATCCTTTTGGATTATTGTTTTTGTGTCATTTGGGTAGATTCCCAGGAGTGGTATTGCTGGGTCATATGAAAGCTCCATTTTTAGCAGTTTAAGGAATCACCATACAGTTTTCCATAGTAGTTGGACTAGTGTGCAATCCCACCAGCAGTATAGAAGTGTTCCTTTTTCTCCACATCCTAGCCAGCATTTGTTGTTGCCTGTATTTTTAATGTGCACCAGTCTCACTGGTGTGAGGTGATACCTCAATGAGGTTTTGACCTGCATTTCCCTGATTATGAGTGATGATGAACATTTTTTCATGTACCTGTTGGCCATTTGCCTCTCTTCTTTGGAGAAGTGTCTTTTTAGTTCTTCTGCCCATTTTTCTACTGGATTGTTGATTTTGTTTTTGTTGAGTTGTGTGATTTTTGTTGTAGATTTTTGTTATCAGACCTTTATCGGTTGTATTGTGTTCAAAGATCTTCTCCCAATTAGTAGGGTGTCTGTTAGTTTTGGTTAATGTCTCTTTTGCTGTACACAAGCTTTTTATTTTTATGTAATCCCACCTGTTTATTTTGTCCCTCACTTCCTTTTTCTTTTTAATATATATTTTTATTGTTTTTTATGTCTTTTACATTTTGTATTCCCCTTGGGTAGCCCACCACCAATTCACCCGTGATCCATCTCCATGGTCCCTTGTGTTCTTTTCTATTCCATTTTGTGCACTTTTCCTTCCCTCCCTCCGCCTCCCCCCCTCCCCTGCTGATTGTCTCTCTCCTATTTGGTTTCCTTATAGTCCTGTTATAAGTGAAATCATTCGATATTTTTCTCTTTCTTTGTGGCTTATTTCACTGAGTATGATCCTCTCTAATTCCATCCATGCCGCTGCAAATTGCATGTGTTTATCTTCTTTCCATGCTGAATAGTATTCCATTGTGTATATGTACCACATCTTCTTGATGTGATCATCTATTTTTGGACATCTGGGTTGCTTCCATACCTTTGCTATTGTGAACAGTGCCGCAGTGAACATACAGGTGCATGTATCCTTTCAGGTTAGTGCTTTTGTGTCCTTTGGGTAAATTCCCAAAAGTGGTATTGCTGGGTCGTATGGGAGCTCCATGTTTAGCAGTTTGAGGAATCGCCATACAGCTTTCCATAGTGGTTGGACCAGTTCACATTCCCACCAGCAGTGTAGAAGAGTTCCTTTTTCTCCACATCCTTTCCAGCATTTGTTGTTGCCTGTATTTTTAAT